>MCJB01016891.1:204627-215665 GCA_002018475.1 Nicotiana obtusifolia
TGTACTGCACCAGTTCCTCGAGCTACTCAATAGTTACAATCTCTTATTCCTTAGTCTATAATTAAAGAACAGTTCAATTGTTACTCTCTAAGCGTTATAGTCATATTTAACCATAATTCCTGAATTCATATGGTGTTTCTCCACCCCCTCCTTCTTCTAAGATTTCACAAACATGGTAATAACACATGCAGCTCAACAACAACCCAAATTAATCATAACCCAGTCCATTATCATTCGTTAATTTGAACACGTGGCTTCCATTCACCATCCCATGGGTTCTTACATGCATAAAACAACATACTATGAATTCCCAAGAGAAGATTGCATGAAAGGGAGTAATAACTTACCTTGCATGTGGATTATCTAGCCTTCTTCCTTGATTCCTCAATTCCTAGGTCTCACTCCCACTTAGGGCTTGAAAGAAGGAGGAGTCAGTTAGGGCTTCTCCTTACTTTCTTCAATCTCTAGCTTTTACTCTCAATTTAGAACTTGGAAGAGAGAAATTTGATTAAGTTTGTGTGGGACTATGAGGAAGGGTCGCAAGGGGTCTCCTTCTATGTTTTGAGTTTCAGAAAAATGAAGAAAGAACTGGGTTGGACCCTTTTATAGGCCTGTCAATAAGTGGCACACGTGGCTGACGCTTTCGGGTTAGCGATCGCATTTCTGCCGCAAACACGACATGCGGTTCGCATTTTGGTCGAACATTTCTGCCTAGAAATCTGTCACACTATGCGATGCAGGAGGGTTAGATTTGCGGTTCGCATTTTCAACAATGCGACCGCATTCTGATTGCATTCCTGACGTTGATTTCAGCCCAGAACTCTGTTTCATTATGCGATGGAGGATGTCATTTTTGCGGTCCGCATTTGTATTATGTGGTCGCATACTGGCCGCATTTCTGAAACAGATTTTTGCCCAGAAATCTGTCTCAGTTTGTGATTTCAGTGTTGGATATGCAATCACGATACCAAAGAATAGAGAGAGAAACTCCGGCGATAGAGAGAGAAGTAGACGACATCTTCAAAGAACCTTCAATCGTCGTCAATGGCGATGCCAGCCGCCGAAACTCCGGCTGGCCGGCCACCTCAGAACATCACACCAACACAAAACATCATCTCATTCACTCCTAAACCACTAGATTACTCTCAATTACTTAAGCCAGCAATGTTAAATAACAGTCCAAATTCGAACCCTAGCGGAGGAATCGAACCAATTCCGATTAAGAAGGCAATATACATGCGTGGGCAACCGATTATCAAATACACTGAAGCTGAGGTAACCCGTATGAACATCATAGAAGGTCTGCAATTCGCGGTATTGGGCAAATTTTCATACGGGTGGCCGGATTTGCAGGAGCTCAGAAAAATCATTCCGATTCAATGTGGCATTAGAGGTGAGTGTAACATTGGTCTATTCAGAGATAAACATGTGCTCATTAGATTAACTTCGTGGGAGGATTTCATGAAAATCACTTCAAAAAACACATACTACCTCAAAGCCAAAGATGGCTTCTAATATCAGATGAGGCAGTTCATTTATGATACAAAGTTCAAGCCTGGAGAAGAAACGTCTATGGCTATGGCATGGATTTCCTTCCCGCATCTGCTTCCCACTTATTATGTAAAGGAGTGCTTATTTTCCCTCGCCTCTGCTGTTGGCAAACCATTGCACCAGCATGCAGCTACAATAAACAAAACAAGGCCAAGCTGTGCAAGAGTTAAAGTTTTAGTGGATTTGCTAGCGGAATTGCCCCAAAAGGTTAGATTAGACATAGAGAATGAATTAACTGGGGAAATCAGAACTGAATGGATCAAAATACAGTATGACTACCTCCCAAAATACTGTAGACAATGTAAAATTCAAGGCCATGAAATGATTGAATGTTGGAAGCTACATCCGGAATTTCTTGACACAGACACTGTGGAAGAACAAAGGCAATCAGACCATAGGAAACCAAAAGGAAAAGATTTAGCAGTAAAAGAACATCCAATGCTGATTTTGTCAAGTGGCAAGGTAGTAGGCAACAATGGTCCTCAATGGAAAGAAGTCAAGGATAATAGAATGCACAACAAGGCAATTCACAAACAAGGGAAACAAAAAGAATCTGCTGACAAGAATCCTAAGCAGGTACCTGTCACAAACAAATTTCATGTATTGGATAAAGAAAATGACAATGCTGCAGAGGAACATACTGCTGAAGTTCAAGACACTGAACACATAGAACCTAACAAGGAAATAGCAATAGAAAGCAATGACATTGCAGCAGACATGCTTTCTGTTGAAGTGCATGAAACTGAGAATACTGTCACAAACAAATTTCATGTATTGGATAAAGAAAATGACAATGCTGCAGAGGAACATACTGCTGAAGTTCAAGACACTGAACACATAGAACCTAACAAGGAAATAGCAATAGAAAGTAATGACATTGCAGCAGCCATGCTTTCTGTTGAAGTGCATGAAACTGAGAATACAGAAATTAACACTGAGAACAATGAGAACAATAACAGTCACTTGAACATAATGGACATCATCAGCCAAGTCAGCCAGCCAAGTGCCTTGAACACAGACATTAACAGCTGCAGGACAAGGAAGAGTGTCATAGGAAAATCAACATCAACACACAGCAGTGACACACCAAAAATACACAGCAATGACACACAGCAGCACACAACAACAGCCAGTTGAACACAGTGAACATCAGTAGCCAAGTCAGCCAGCCAAGCACTTTGAACACAGACACTATCAGCTGCAGGACAAGGAAGAGTGATATAGGAAAATCAACATCAATAGATACAAAAAAAACACCAGGAGAACAAGCCAAGCAACTAAGGAATGTAGACAACATGGACCTGCCAGTAGCACACAGCAGAGACAAACCAGCATTATATAGCAGGGACACACCAGCAGCACACAGCAACAGCCATTTGAACACAGTGAACACCATCAGCCAAGTCAGCCAGCCAAGCACTTTGAACTCAAACATTAACAGCTGTAGGACAAGGAGGAGTGACACAGGAAAGCCAACATCACCAGGTACAAAATCAGCACCAGCAGGCCAAGCCAAGCAAACAAGGACTGGAAACTATATGGACCTGCCAGCAACACACAGCAGGGACACACCAGACACATCATCAACACACAGCAGGGACATACCAGTAGCACACAGCAGCTACTTAGCAACAGATGGAACCATAGCTTCGACTGAAGCTGGGGAACAAGAAATCACAAAACAGAATCCTAAACTAAGCAAGCAAGCCAATGCAGGAATAACAAGGAAAAAATTCCAGCCAGAGTACCTGATAGATGAAGTGCATAATCAAGTAGAAGACCTAACATCGACACAGGAAGACCACATGTGCAACCTCAACTGTCAAATGGGAACACTGGAAGAAACTAGTATTCAGGCTGGCAATAAACCAACAAAGAGGAATGTCTGCAATCATCAGGAAAGTACCCCACAAACAAGGATCAACAAGGCAGCAGCAGACGAAGCAATAACAAGCAAGAGCAGTGAGACAGTAGCAGTTAAAGAATCCACCTCACAGTGGGTTATGAAGAGTTTCTACAATAAAACTGAGCTTGCAAACAATCCTCAACAAGTTTGCACAATGAAAACCAATGCTCAGAACAGAACAAAACCTGCAGAGCAAACAGAAACAAATGCAAACAGAAAAGCAGAGCAAATCCCAGGAAAATTATAGGCAGATCAATTAGAGGAATGCTCAGAGGAAGATGAAATCCCAGAAGGAATGCAAAGTGAAGAAGAAGATACTGACAACATTATTGTAAAGAAGTCACAAAAGGAAGCAAGCAGAAACCAAGGGACTCCATCTCACACAATAATGGGAGGATCAACTGACCAGGACTCACTCATCAGGAAAGGAATAATAAAAGCTCAATTGCAAGCGATCATCAAGCCCAGAAATCAAACAACAACAATAACAGTCAGAAATGAAAGAACAGAAACAACAGGCAAGGACATGGATGATGAGAACATTTCACAGAACCTCAAAAACATAGCAAGACAGGGAGACTTATCACCAGTTCAAATTAAAAAACTAACTGGACTAGGGAACGCCCAGAGGAAGCAACCCAAAGACAACAGCAGCTCATCATAAACAAAGCTTCAACCTAAAATAGCATTGACATACCTCAACAAAAGACAATGAATGCCATCATATGGAACATAAGATCAGTCAATACAATGCAAGCATTTGAAAGACTGATCACCCTTCATAACAAGCACCACTTTGAGTTCATTGGCATCATGGAACCAAAGCAGCAACTCAGGAAATTGGAGCAATACAAGAGAAGAATTGGCACGACTCAAACAATAGCAAATGTGTCAAACAAAATATGGATTTTTGTTGACAATACTTATGAGGTCACATTACTCTCAGACTCAACTCAACAACTCACTCTGAAGCTCCTTCACATAGTGACGAAGATGGAAATAATCCTCATACTTGTCTATACCAAGTGCACTCAAATAGAAAGAATAGAGCTTTGGGATTCAATCTTTGATCTATCCCAAACAATCACAAGTCCTTGGATAGTGGGAGGTGACTTCAATGTCATATGTGATCAGGAAGAGAAGTATGGAGGCCTCCCTATCCCTTTCAATGAAGTGGACGACTTTAATCATTGCATCAACATCAGCTGCCTAACAGACCTGGGATTCAAAGGAAGTATTTTCACTTGGTGGAATGGGAGAGCAGATGAGGAATGCATCTTCAAAAGGCTTGACAGATGCTTAGCAAACCAAATGCTACAGCAAGTTTTTCCAACAATAGAAGTCGCACATCTTCCCAAGATTGGATCAGATCACAGCCCACTTCTAATACAATTTGATCAAAAGCCAAAAACAATCAAGAAGCCTTTCAAATTCCTCAACTTCTGGAGCAAGCAGAATACTTTCGAAGCAGTAGTAAGGGAGAATTGGCAAGCCGACATCCATGGAGACCCATTCATCATTTTTAGCTACAAGCTAAAAAAACTTAAGAAAGCTCTATCCCTCTGGAGCAAGGCTACTTTTGGAGATATCTTTCAAAATAAAGCAAGCATGGAGGAAGTGGTTCTAGTCCATGAAAAACAGTTTGAAGAGAGACCTACTGCGCAAAACAGAGAAAGACTACAAAAGGTACAAGCACAAATGATCAGGCATCTAGCTATAGAAGAACAATTTAGGAAACAAAAAGCAGGAATGGCCTGGTTTAAAGATGGAGACCGAAATACCAAATTTTTTCATGCTCAAGTAAATGGCAGAAGGAAAAGGTTACAGTTAAGAAGAATTCAAAACAATGCTGGCATCTCGCTAGAAGAACAGGAACAGATTGTGGAGGAAGTCATTTCCTTCTACAAGGATCAATTCACTGAGAGAGATACTCCCACAGACTTCAGAATCTTGGAAAACATCCAGCAAGTGATAGACCCACATCAAAATGCAGAGCTGACTAGGCTTCCATCAAAGGATGAAATCAAACAAGCAGTCTTCAGCCTAAATAGAGACAGTGTAGGAGGTCCAGATGGATCCACAGGCGCTTTCTATCAATCCTATTGGGAAATCATAGGAGAAGACATACAAAACATGGTCACAACTTTCTTCTCAGGAAGACAACTGCCCAAAAGCATAACACACACAAATTTGGTCCTTATACCAAAGAAGAAGGAGGTAGAGACATTCTCTGATCTGCGACCAATAAGCCTTAGTAACTTCATCAATAAAATCTTCTCGAGAATCATACATGAAAGGATGTTGGTTATTCTACCATCTTTAATCTCCCATGAACAAGCTGGTTTTGTGAAAGGCAGAACAATAGTAGAAAATGTCCTCCTCGCGCAGGAAATCATCACTGACATTGGGAAAAGAATAAAAGCAGGTCCAAATGTGATTATTAAGCTGGATATGACCAAGGCCTTTGACAGAATATCTTGGTTATATATAAGCAAAGTTCTCAGGAAAATGGGCTTCAATGAAACCTTCATTGGCATGATCTTCGACATTGTGGGCAACAACTGGTATTCAATCCTCATCAATGGCCAACCTCATGGATTTTTCAAATCAACAAGAGGCGTCAAACAAGGAGACCCCTTATCACCCACACTATTCATCATTGCTGCTGAAGCACTCTCAAAGGGACTAAATGCACTCCATCAAAACCCCTGCTTCAAAAGCTTTGGAATGCCAAGAAGAAGCCCAAGAATCAATCATCTATCCTATGCAGAAGACATGATCATTTTCTCATCATCGGAGGCTAATTCACTACAGCTGGTAATGGAAACACTTAATGCATATGAAGCAGCTTCAGGTCAGCTAATAAAATGAAACAAGTCTGCTATCTACATGCATCACTCAACTATCTCAGAGGCAGTAACAAGAACAGAAAGAATCACAGGAATTGGGAGACAGAACTTCCCTTTCACCTATCTTGGCTACCCCATTTTCTACTCAAGGAAAAGAATCATATACTATCAAGACATCATGAACAAGATACAAGACAGATTGCAATCCTGGAGAGGAAAACTACTCTCCATAGGAGGCAGAGCCATCTTGATCAAACATGTTTTGCAAAGTATGCCAGTGCATCTACTATCAGCAGTGAATCCCCCCAAACAAGTAATAAACAACATACAGAAGCTCTTTGCACAATTCTTCTGGAGTAGCACTATAGGAGGCACTAGCAGACACTGGTCATCCTGGAACAATCTATGTCTACCAGGAGGAAGGAGGGGCAAGATTCAGATCTCTTCATGACATATCAAAGTCTCTCTTTTGCAAACTGTGGTGGAATTTTAGAACTAAGCCCAGTCTCTGGAGTGCATTCATGACACAAAAATACTGCAAGAAACACAATGCAGTAACTGTTCCATGGAAGAGAGGATCACAAGTTTGGAAGAAAATGCTAGAATGCAGAGAGATCATTGAACACCAAATTGCCTGGCAACTCAAAATGGGATCCTCACTCTTCTGGTATGACAACTGGACTAGGAAAGGAGCACTATACTTCCTAGTACCAACCAACTTCCCAATTGATGAAACTCTCCACAATGTGAATAACACTCTACAGAATGGAAACTGGAACATGCAGCAACTATCAGAACACTTGCCACAGGAAATGGTGGAGCACATAATCACCTCAATAAAACCTCCAAGAATGGAAGACACTCTGGACACACCATACTGGATGCTTCAGGAACAAGGTCAATTCACAGTCAAAACTGCATGGGAATACCTCAGGAAAAGAGAAGATCCTGAAGAGCATACGAGATGATTTGGGTAAAGGGACTCCCTTTCAAAATTGCTTTCTTCATGTGGAGAGTCTGGAGGGAAAAACTACCATTAGATGAAATCCTGAAAAGATGGGGATACCAACTGCCTTCAAAATGCTGGTGCTGCACTGAACCAAAGGAAGAAAGCATGATCTATCTCTTCTACACCTCGAACACTGCCACTAAGGTTTGGAAATACTTCCTGCAAAGAGAAGGAATCTCAATTGAAGGCATTACTTTTCATCAAGCAATAACAAGATACTGGACAATGCAAACAGTCAGCAGACTGAAACCAATAATGCAGGCGCTCCCATCATGCATTGTATGGAACTGTGGAAAAGAAGAAACAGTTGCAAGCATGGGGAACCAGTCACAACTGGTAGAGTAATCTACCAAATCTCCACGACACTGCAAGCACTAGTCCACACTAGAAAACCAGGAATCAATGCTCAACACAAATGGCAGGACCTACTACACATGCTTGAGAACTACACCACAAGATTAAGCTAAAAAACAGTCAACTGGAAATTTCCTTTGTCGGGATGGATAAAGATCAATACAGATGGAGCATCAAAAGGAAACCCAAGAAGAAGTTCAATAGGTTTTTGTGTGATAAATGAAACAGGGGACTTAATATATGCACTTGGCACAGAATGCATGGAGGGAACAAACACAGTCGCAGAAATAACAGCCATTCAAGAAGCCTTAAGATTCTGCAGCACATAATTCTATACGAACATATGGCTACAAACGGATTGCATGCTTCTAAACATTATCATCAATGGATTATGGAAGCCACCCTGGTGCATAGCAGGCCAAATTGAGGAAATCCTCCAACTTAAAGATTCTCTGGCCCTAATAGTATCACACACATATAGGGAAGGAAACAAGCTGGCGGATCACCTAGCTAACTATGCACTTGACTTTGGAAGAATAGAGTGTCACCGCTTTAGTCAACTAGACTCAGCAGGCAGGAAAATCCTAAACGCAGACAAAAACCAATGCCCATACATAAGAGTGAAACTAGCCAAATGAAAAGCTGTGCACCACACCAGATTCTAACAAGACAAGAATCCTGCAAATTAGTACAAAGCAAACAAAATGGCAAGAAAAAACATAGCAACAAACTATTGATCATCTTAACCACTAATCAGTTTTTTCTTATGTGTAGGATGCTGGACATCCCAGGTCAGTAGAACAAATGCCGGAGGAAACAAAGCAGAACTAATAGTGCTAGTAACAAGGATCATCAGCCAAGGACAGTTTACAGCATCAGGGAAGTGATACATGGATCAACAAACAGTCCACATACTGCTCAACAACACCAACCTCATTGGCAGGGACCAACAGAAACTGAACACATCAAGGAAGCCAAAACTAGCAGAAGAAGCAACAATCCCAGCAGCAGTAACCTGGTCCAGCAACAGGGCAACAGCAACAGTAGAAACACAAAGCATGGCAAGGCAGCCTCAATGCAACAAAGGAACAAACTACACTAGCAGCAAAATAGCAGAAACATGCAGCAACTTCACTGGCAGTTTTTTGGCAGAAGACCTGATCAGAACAACAGGACATACAGCAGAGAAATACAGCAAAACCAAGTGCTACACCAGATACAGCAAGGGATGCACAGCAGCCATAGCACAAGGCCACAACAATTCAAGCTGCAACATTCCCCTCACCCATGTTCCTCTCTTTTGCAGGACTACTGGCACACACAGTTGCAGAAAGGCTATGCCTCAACATTAGGCACATTTGAACCAGAAACAGTAAAGAGAAAAGGGAGACAAACTGATAGGCAAATCAGGCAATCAATAGGCCCCAAAGCAACAAAACAAGCATACAATGCAAAGGTCATCCAGCTCAATAACAAATGCAGTAGAATAAGAAACAAGGAGCATCAATGCAGCAATCACAGCAAGAAGTTCAGCAAATTCAGCAGCAGCAGAACACAAAGGAGATTTAAGCATCAGCAAAGGACAGAAACAATGCAGCAACCTCTCTCTATCAGTACCAGATGCAACTGTTCATATAGGAACAGGTTATTGGCGCAATTGAGTTGTGTGGTATTAGCACTACCAGTGCTCAATCTAACGCAATTGTATCAACCACCAGTTTCTTATAACAACAGTTTTTCACTTTGGAGCATCAAAATTCTCAAACACAAACAACACATCAATTCAGGCACCTCTCTTTGGATCACTATTCGACATATTGCAGTACCAAAAGCAGCAGAATCATCAGTTTAATCAGCAAAGGCAGCAGCAATGTAAACAATACAACTCTCAAAATCAACCTCACAGTCAGCACAAGAGTCAATAACAAAATTGACACTCAATCTTCCAGCCATACTTTCATCAAGCAACTCAGTCATCTCAGCACAAATATAGCAGGCAGTCTAATCAGTACACTTACCACCTTCACAACTAACAGACCATACTCCAGCAGACAACACAAACACATCACAAGCAACAGAAGAAGCAACAAAACAGCACTAGCAATACAGTCAACATCAATTTTAGCAAGGACCACATCAGCAAAAGAAACCAGAAGCATCACAGCTCTCAAAAACACTTTCAATGAAATTGTAGAAGCAGCAGCATTCAGCAGACACACCAATCATAATACAATCTGTAACAGCAGGAATCCAAGCACCAAAATCAAAGCCATAAACCAGCAGCAGCAGCAGGAAAAACATAAGTACAATACACCAAATCATCACAAGCACAAAAGAAGCACAAGGAGCAGACATCACAAGCAACAGACCTTCCCACACCAGTCTCTTCGCAGCAAAAGAAACAGCATACTAGAATCAACACAAACTCCAGCAATATCTACAACAGTAACAGCAACCAGCAACATCACAACACGTGGAAGCAGCTCCAAAGATTCAGCAGAAGTAGCAACATCAAACAGCTACATCAACAATGGACTCAACATTAACAACACAGGCAGTAACAAACATCAGCAGCAGCAGTAGGAAGAGCATGATCCAAGCCAGCAAAACCTCAAAGGAAGCATAGAACTCGGACACAATAGACACAACAATAGTCAGAAAATCAACAACAGTTTGCTCAAGAAACAGGTCACTAACAATCAGACTATCATTTTCAACAGGAAACATCACTGTCAATATTTCACTAAATGGCTTACTCTTGCCGGACATCATCAAGAGTGTCAAAACAAAGGGGAACTTCACTCTTTTAGGACATATGAAATCCAGGGAATTCCAAGTTTCTGTCAAACCAAGGGGACAGGAAATATAGCCTTCAATCAAGCAGTAAAAGTAGGAATAGGCTTTTTTTTACAGTCGACCTAGATTTACTTCCCACTGCTTTTGTACATATGATCCACTATCAATTCTATAAGATAGATGATCATTACATAACTATAGGTCTGACAAATCATACACTCTTAGGCACACTTGTTCCTAAACATCAGCTAACCTCTTATCATTATCAAGGTACCTTTAGTAGAAAGACAAGGTACATGTATTTTTTTGGGGAGGTAAGGTTCATGTCCCCCTCCGATAATGTAATTATGGCTAATTGATAATCAATAAAAATCATATTTAACCAAAAAAAAGTGTTGGATATGCGGTCCGCATGTGAGTTTTGCGATAGCATATCCAACTTTGCGACACCTTTTGCTCTTTCCTTGACTTTTAAACTATTTTTCGGGTTCTTAGGCTCTTATATGTAAACTATCTTACGTCGTATTCTAACGTACGAAATTACGGGTTGTAACACTTCCCCCCCCCCCCCCC
>MCJB01016902.1:0-29313 GCA_002018475.1 Nicotiana obtusifolia
TTCCCAGTCATTCTAGTGAATAGGCCATAATCTATAATAATTTTTTTTTCTTTATACGATTGTAGTAAGTCTCTTTTATATAATGAAAAGTTTTTCTTCTTTGAGTATATATTTACAACGGTTCATTACTTGTCCATGAAAACTAGAAACAATTCAAGTGTTAATTTTAGTAGGAATACCTTAAAAATAAGAAACTCTTGTTAATCCTATCACAAGATTGATGAAATCGAAGCGGGTGGTACGCCTACCACAAGATATAATGAAATGGGAGCGGGTGGTACGCCTACCACAAGATATAATGAAATGGGAGTGGGTGGTACGCCTACCACAAAATATGATGCAAATGGGAGCGGGTGGTACGCCTACCACAAAATATAATGAAATGGGAGCGGGTGGTACGCCAACCACAAGATATGGGAAATGGGATCGGGTTGCACGCCTGCAACAAGATGGAACCGAAAGTGAAAGTTGCTTGTACTTCTCTTTATTCGTGTTAGAAGTTAAATTGTAGTTTCCTTACTATTCTTTGATGATCTGTTTTATTTGCTACCCTGAAGCATGTTTCCCTTCCCCAGCTTTAATTGTTTAATTACTTCTATCTTTCTGCTGTAGATGTATATATAACTGCACAGGTCTATCTGGAGTCTGGTCCTAGCCTCGTCACTACCTCGCCGGGGTTAGGCCAGGAACTCACCAGCACATGGGGTCGATTGTACTGATACTACACTCTGCACTCTTTTGTGCAGATCCCAGCGCTGCAGGTTTCGGACCGTAGTGGGCTTCCAGCTTCTTGCTTATCAGGCGACCCGAGGTAGTCCTGCAGGCGTCCACAAGCCTTGGTGTCTCCCGCTATCTATTCTACCTGTTTCTTTTATGTAGTTCCAGAGACAGTACTTTGTTATTTCTTTCAGACCCTTATTTGTAGCACTCTTCGACAGTCTGTGAAGCTGTGACACCAAATCTTGGGTAGTTTCGTTAAGGAGATTTTATTAGCGGTATTTTAAAAATCTGAAATTTTATTATTCCGTTCGTTAAGTTATGATGTTTATTAGTTGTTGGTTTTAAGTCATAATGAATTTAAAAATGGAAACAAGGCAAATAATTCGGTTGATTGGCTTGCCTAACTTTCACTAGTAGGGGCCATCACGACTCTCGAGGGTGGGAAATCCGGGTCGTGACACTTATATATTATCAACAAGGCAACAAGTTAAACATTTATGCACATATAGTTCTAATGTGACACTTGAGCATCAAGAGTTGACTTTATTCATCAAGGAAGTTCGCTCTTTCATGTAGTTCATTGTGGATCCCAAACTCCTCCTCCTCTACCCTCCGTTTGCCTATCTCGCTTAAGAATTTTAGCACTCAATCCAAAGATTTGCCAAAGGTTCACTCATTTCTCTCAAAAGAATGTCGCAAGTGCGGTTTTAATTACCATAGGCTTGCCCCTCATGTAGATCACCACTAATGTAAGCTCACTTGCTTGAAATCACATAGGACTTTTTTAGAATACAATGAAGGCTTTGGACTAAGGTTGGATATGCTATGATAGAGCAGGTTCATCTTTCCTTAAGCTCTCCATTTTCTATTCTCGGCTCATGCTTTGCCAATCCTTTGAGGCATTTTCTTTTCCTTTGGGGGAACTAGAGAGACTTAGCAGCACTCTTTCTTGATCATGACATTCATTTTTTCCCCTCTTTGATTTCTTCGCGCTTTGCATCATTACTTTTCTTTGAATCCCACCAACTCTTCCACTTATTCACTTTATTTTTGCATTTTTCTTTTGTTCTTTCCTTTTCTGGCCTTTCCTTCTCTTTATTTCTTTTCTGTTTTTGTGCCTTATCTCTTTCAAGTTCCTTGTCTCTCCCCCAAACTTATGTTTTTAGCCAATTATTTCATAAGAGTGTTAAGGAAAGCTCGGTGCCAAGAGAGGGTCACAACAAAACGGGTAAAGGCTTGTAACATGATTATCAAATGAGAAAGGTTCGAGGCTCAAATGGGTTGTTTAGGGATAACAACATTGGTAGGCAATGGAAAACTTCAAGCGGGTCAAGGAAAGCGTACAATCACTTCTCAGGCCAAGTAAAACTTAAGATTTCGCCTTGAAACACATTCGGGGCAAGTTCTAGACCATTCGCACAGGTACTTGGACTTGCAACCAAAACATCTCACCTCTCACGCAACTGGATTGTTAAAGAGGATAGAGTCGAGGGCCCACAAACCATATTCAAAATTGAAAATCACTGTGGTTCATTGGTGCCTGAATGCTTGACTTAGAGTTTGAACTAGGGGCAATCCAGCAACCATTTCAACTGGATACCATAAAGAGGGCAAGAGAGGAGGAGCCGATGAAATACGTTATGGAAAACGATCCCCAGCACCTGTAGTTATGGGGATCGCCTTCGTCTTGTAGATCTTTTGGGAATCTTTTGGACCTAGCGAAAAGGGCTCTAAGCCTTCACGCAAGCAAGCGCGAGAGAAGCACGAGGAAACGAATAGTGATGCAAGTCTTCATCAAAGCTCACACAATAAGTTTGGAACCCTTACCCTTTCCTGCAAAAACCAAAGCATCAAAGACATCGTCCACATAGTAAAAAACCGATTAAACCACTCGATGGTTGCCTAAGTCAACACAAGAGTCACAAAGTCACTAACTATAGCTATTTCTTTCCAAAAACTTTATTTTTAAACATAAGCATGTAGTTAAGTGTGTTGGTACCAAGTGAAGCATGTTTGACTCTTCGAGCATGACTCATTTAGGTCCTTTTATTCATTACTACTACTATTATTACCTAAACACCAAAAACGAACTCAATTCCTTAGGAAGGTTTTCATGCCATCCATCGTTGGGAAGAGTTACCCGGTTCACACAAAAATTACCTTTGGAAAGAACCGTGGCATTAAGAAAACCAAAGGCTTATTATCTACTAAAACACAAAAAGAAGCTATTAAATCAGAAAGAAGCTACTAATTCAAAAAGAAGCTACCTAGTTAAACACTAACTAATAAGAAAAAAAACATTAAAAAAACTACAAAGCAAGCACTATTGAAAGTGAAACGAATATACGTAATGATAGAGTAGAGAGAATATATACATAATGAGAAAGAAGAAGAAAATAGTATCAAGTTAATTACAGGCTAAATGTTTCAGAATCAGCAAAATATATCAAATAAACTCCACCCCCCTCCGAATAAAAATAATCATTGTCCCTAATGATTAACAAAATAAGAGTAAAGGAAGGGTCAAAGTGAAGAAAACTCCCTATTGCTCTGTGGCCATCTCTGTCTCCCCAGCAGTGGCACCGACCTCGGCCTCATCCAATTGGATCTCATCATCCTCAACTCTGGGAGTGGATGGGTTGGTGAACATCTGATGTACTGCCTAGGCAGTGTCAGCAGCAATGTCTGGCTCCTCAGACTAGCCAGCTGGTGCTGTAGGATCTGGGCCTGGACGGTGCTGGTCAATCAACATGTCAAATGGAATGTCTCCGGCTGCTGCAAGCTTGGTAACCTGTCTCTAGAGCTTGTCCACTGACTTCTTGGAGGCCTGGGACTTCCTCATCTTCTTCACTTCCTTCTCCAACTCTTCTATTATTGACCCATGCTGCAACAGAGAGGCCATAATTGTGTTATGATTTTCCAAGAGCTTCCTTAAAGTTTCTTCAACTGTGGGGGGGAATCTGGGGTGCCGGAGTGGATGACTGTGCTGCAACATTACTGTATATGCCAGACAACTTTGCAGTAGCTGTCTGCATCTAGTTGTTGAGGCAAGCGCGTGTCTGGGAGACTCGCAGACGAAGAAAGTTGAGTAGTGGGCATAGGCACCGGCTTCAAAGCCGAGATGGAAGGCATTGAAGCTGAAGGTGGGGGCATGGCTGCTGCACTGGCTGAAGGCTCTGCTGAAGTGGAGGGCATGTCGGCTGTCTCTGCAGCTACCACTGATGGCTCATCAGATTGGCCTATGGTGGTAGTTGGCTGACCCTTTCTCTTAGGGTTGTGTGCATCCATCAGAGAATACCATGAGAAGGGCTTCTTAGACCGAACCTTCATATCAAAATCTCTCGGTCCCACCCGTGTATCTGTAAGGTACTTGGTAATGGTGTTGGGATACGGGTAAGAGGTATCAGCTTGCCTGGTGACCACAGACATGTCGGCCGACATCACGGCACCTACACTGATCGGGTACCCGGCCATGATGGAGGCGACTAGAACTGCCCGCGAGATAGGAAGGTTTGTTTCATTCTGGCACAGGTCTAGTCTGCTACAAACAAAGGTCTGCCATCCCTTCGCCTCAAATTTTAGGGTGTTCCGCTGAATAGGAACCGCTGTTGTGATACATGGTGATGGCAGCTCCCGAGCTGCAAGAATCTCAGCTAGTCATGGGCGAGCTGCATCTCCCGTTGCCAGCTTCTCCAATTACTGTGCAGACTCAACATCAACAAACCCCAAGTAGGTGTTCAATGTGTGCTGGTCAAACCGCACCTTCAGATTCCTCACTTTGGTTACTTTTGTCCCTTTCTTTATGTGTGCCACATTGGCGTAGAACTCCCGGACAAGATACTCCCTTGCGTCCACTACGCTCTGGGTGAACGAACTCCACCCCTTTCGCTCTCGGAACTGCCCGAATTGTACTTTTCAAGGTCTTTTAGTTGGAATTGTCGCTTAAGAGTGAGAGATCTCACTGGCCACCACCCACGGAAACTTGTGAAGGCCGCCAAACTGACGAACAGGTCTTCCCAGACCTCTTTCTTATTCAACCGCTCAAGGCCGACAATTGTAGTATCTCCTCCTCGGCCATCATCCGGAATATCATCAACTGTAGCCCTTGGTGCCTCAGGGACAGGTGTAGAGGAGGGCTCAGAAGCCTGACTGGCACTGTCCGAACTCTTGGAGGTAATATGTGATGTGGAAGGCTCGTCTCAGAGTTGATACCTCGCCGGTGGCATTGATTGGACAGTCGGCTGCTCTTGAACAGAGTTGCCCTCCGATGCTTCCCTAGATGGGGCATAAGAACTGGATTCGGAGGGCTCCGCATTTCTTCCTTGGCCGACAATAGCCTTCTCTGTGATTATCTTTTGGAGGGTGAGGGGTAAAGTACTTTTGCCTCGGCCTCTGGAATGTTCAACCCTCCCTTTTGAAGTATCTCCTTGTCCTCGAGATCTAACCATTTTTGGTAACAAGCAACAACAGGTGTCAGTTGTAATTCAAGTGTAACATACAAGAACACATTAGAAAGACAGTGAACACACAGTGTAAGACATGCTTGTAGGGTCGGGGAGTGCGGTCCGCACAATTATAAGTGCGGCCGCAGGCAGGGCATTGCGGATTGCACAGTTTGATCTTGCGGCTGTAGCTCAGATACCCCAAAATGACAACTCTCTGATGACAGAGAGTGGGCTGTTTTGCGGCCGAAATCACTTTTCTACGGCCGCGATGGGATTTCTGCGATCCGCACAATTTTCATCACGGCCGCAGAATCAGTCTTGACTAATGTACCCTGATCTCAACTTCTGCGGGCCGTACAATTTCTTGTGCGACCGTAGATTTCAAAACATTTACAAGCAAAGTTCTGGGTTAACAATTTTTTTCACAAATTTGACATGGTGTTAACATTTAAGCATGAAAATCAATTCACCCATTCCCTTTAGAGCAATTACCAGTTGACCCACTATAGTTTAAACCCCACATGGTTGTAAAATTGAATTGTACGGACAAATGGCCTAAAACTAACTAAAAAATTGTGAATTAAACTAAAAATTAAAAATCTACAAGTAATTGAGGCACACCAGATATGAAGTACAGATGCTGATTGTATGTGGCTGATGATTTAAAAAACGATTTCAATATTTTAGATTTATGAGTGCTCAAAGAGGGAAAAAATAACAGCAGCCCTAAGTCTACTATTTATACTAGACGGTCTGACTAAGGGACAAAGGGATGAGTGCGGCCGCAAAATTCCTACCACGGCCCGCACGCTGTTACCTGGAGCTCAAAAGCCCTTACTGATCTGCGATCCACAGAATCTGTAGTGTGACCGTAGATTTTTGTCGCGGATCGCAGATTTTGATGTGCGGCCGCACTTTGGCCATTTCTCTGACAAACCAACTTCAGAGAGTTCGCATTTTTCCCTTTCAATTTGTGTGGTCTGCACTGTAATTGTGCGGCCACAGTTCCCTTTTGCTGTGGCAATCACAATTGTGTGGTCCGCACAATGTACAAGCTGTCCGCACTTCTTTCCATACTTAGCCAATTTTCTGGACACAGTTCCTGTAAAGTACATTCATCCCTGCAAGACACTTCAAATCCAGTTAGCACAAAAATAACGCCTATCTATAAAGGAAGAAAAGAAAAGAAAAAGAAACATGGGTTGCCTCCCAAGAAGCGCCCGATTTAACATCGCGACACGACGCAGATTACCATCATTTGAAATGAATAACTACCACCACGTGACCATCATCAACCTTTCAAAAATAATGCTTCACCCAATGACCATCGACTCGGAATACCTCATCATTTTTGTTCTTCAAGTCCAAAGCACCAAAAGGTGTCACACCCACAATTCAAAGGGACCACTCCACTTAGATTTCAGCTTTTCAGGAAACATCTTCAACCGTGAGTTGAACAGCAAAACAAGACCCATCTTGAACTCCTTGTTCCGAATGTATTTGTCATGAAGATACTTCATCTTCTCTTTGTACAAGGACGAACTTGCATATGCATGGTACCGGAACTCATCCAATTCATTCAAATGTGCAACCCGCACGTTAGCGGCTGCATCCCAATCAAGATTCAACTTCTTTAAAGCCCGCATGGCTTTGTGCTCAAGTTCTACCAGAAGATGACAAGCTTTTCCAAATACCAACCGGTATGGAGACATTCCGATAGGAGTTTTGAAAGCAGTCCGATAAGCCTATAGTGCATCATCAAGCTTCTTTGACCAATCCGTTCGGTTAGCATTCACCGTTTTGGACAAGATACTCTTTATCTCCCGGTTGAAAACTTCCACTTGACCACTAGCTTGTAGATGATAGGGAGTCGTAACTTTATGAGTGACACCATACTTGCCAATCAAAGTGCCAAAAGCCTTGTTGCAAACATGCAACCCACCGCTTATGATAGCCCGCGGAGTACCAAATCTTGTGAAAATATCCTTCTTCAAGAATGCCACCACACTTCTCGCTTCATTATTGGGTAGAGCAATGGACTCAACCCAAGGTCTTGAAAATCGAATAGGGCATCAAATTAATACTCGCCCCAAGATCACAAAGAGCTTTGGCAAACTCAGCACTTCCAATGGTAGAAGGGATTGTGAAAGCACCGATATCTTCTAATTTAGGAGCCATCAAATGCACAGTTGCACTCACTTGGTGAGTGACTTTAATAGTTTCAAAATTCATCGACCGCTTCTTGTCACTAAATTCTTCATAAACTTTGCATAATCGGGTATTTGCTCTAAGGCTTCAACTAATGGCACATTTATCGAGAGACTCTTCATCATGTCAATGAACATTTTGAATTGGTTCTCGCCATTTGGCTTGGCGAGCCTTTGAGGATATGGGGAGGTGGCTTAAGCAATGGTGCCTTAGCTTTTTTGCACTACCAGTTCCGGTATGTCAATAACATGATCCCTAGACAGGTTCACTTCCTCTTGAGTCTCTTCCACAGTGTCATTAATATCAATCTGCACTTCATCATTTGTTTGCGCTACATTGTTCAGGATCTCTTCTTCTTCTACCACTTGCTCATCATCCGCGAGTTGCCTTTGACTTGAGGTGGTGCATTCCCACCTCTTCCACTTCTAGTTGTAACGGCCATGGTATGTCCTGTATTGTTCCCACCCTTTGGGTTCATCACCGTGTCAAAAGCATGAGAGATTTGTCCCATTTGCACTTCTAAGTTATGGATCAAGGTGTTGTGTGAAGCAAGTTGAGCATTGGAATCGGCATTCTTCTCCATCATTTGCGTGAACATGTTCTCAATACGCCCCTTTTCATTATTGGACGAACTAGGACCATGGGAAGGATAAGAAGGTGGGTTGCTCGGTTGTTGATACATCGAGGGACTTTGAGAACCCGACCCCCGATTCCTTGATTGTTACTCCATCCGCCTTGATTGTTGCCTCCCCAATTGCCTTGGTTATTGTCATTATGCCAATTCCCTTGGTTATTGCTTCCACTCCAATTGCCTTGATTGTTGTTGTTATTCCAATTGCTTTGATTGTTTCCACCACTCCAATTACCTTGGTTTTGAGAATTCCAATTGCCTTGATTATTTTGAGGTCTCCATTGTCGTTGGCTAGAGCCTTGGTATTTGTTTCTTTACCCTTGAAATTTGTTCACATATTGGACCTCCTCTTCTTGGTCATTGTAAGATTTATCTTGGTCAAATCCACTATCATTTTGCACAAAATTGTCCACTCTTTGTTGCACTTGTGGACTTCTTGTTCTTCGCTTTATCACCATCATACCTACTCCCTCCATTACATTGACTTTCCTCGGGTTTTGCACTTGTTGAAGTTGAGCCTTTTCCAATTGGTTCATAGTGGTGGTCAATTCGACTATGGCATGCCCATGGTCATGCAATTCTTTGTGAAGGTGAATCACATTATGATCCCCTCATGGAAAATTAGCCCCGGATTGCCACACTGAAGAAGTATCTGCCATCTCACCCAAAATATCACACGCCTTCGCATAAGGCGTAGTCATAAAGTTCCCACCGGCAAGTTGATTCACTGCACATTGGTTGGTTGTATTGATCCTCTGATAGAAAGTTTATTGAATCATGTTCTTCGTCATATCGTTGTTGGGGCACTCTTTCGCCATTGTCCTATATCTTTCCCATACCTCGTGTAGTGGTTCATTGGGCTCTTGCTTGAATTCTAGAATTTCATCCCAAAGTGTAGCCATGTGCCCGGGAGAGAAGTACGTAGAAATAAATTTCTCAACCAATTCATCCCAAGTATGAATGGAATGGTTTGGTAAACGTTCCAACTAATCTATAGCTTTCTCCCGTAGAGAGAAGGGTAAAAGCCTTAGCCTCAAAAGCATCCTCGGAGACATTAGTTTGTTTACTCCCCCAACAAGTATCTACGAACCCCTTCAAGTGTTTGTATGCATTTTGACCCGGTGCACCGGTGAAAAACCCTCGTTGCTCGAGCAAAGTGAGCATCACATTGGTTATTAGAAAGTTGCCCACCCTAATACGGAGAGGGACTATAGCACTTGCATACCCCTCATTCGGCATCACCCAGTGTGGATCCGCTCTTGGTAGATGTGGGGGTGGAGCGAGTATATCGTCATGAGGCGCTCGGCCTCATCTATTTGCTTGAGGTTCAAGAGGGACCTCATGCATTTGATCATCCTCAACGTCCACATCCCCCAAAGCTATGATTTCGAGCTCATTATTTGCCATGATTGCACCTTAATAAATAGCTAATACCATTCTTAGTTCCCTGGCAACGACGTCAAAAATTGATCTCGTCCAATTTCATACCTCAAATCAAGGTCATGAAATGGTTGATTGCAATAATAGTACCCAACAAGAGTTGGGATCGATTTCCACAGGGAGCTACATATTGTAGTATGTGAGTTTGACTATCTTAATTTACTCTTCCACAAATTTGGATTGCTTCTATGTCTAATTTACTAAGGTTGCAAAGTTAAGAAATAAAACTACAAGAATTATTTTTGTTGTTTTTTAATTTTTGTAAAAAGCCTAGGGCTATGATCATCACCTAGGTGTTTGCCTTATGGGATATAGACCTTAATGCTTGTTTTGTTGATTGGGGTGTATTATAGCTATCAACTCTCAATTACCCACTCAATACCTCTGGGTTAGAGAGTGATTTTGCCCAATTTGGCTTTGTCAAGTCCAAATGGGTATTGCACAAAACAGTTGATAAAAGCTCAAGTCGGGTTATTACTATCTATAGGTTGAACCCTTTAATTGGGATCATCAATCTCTCGATTGATCCAATTTCCTGTTAGCCAAGTTGTCCTAGACTAAGTCTCTCTTTCTCAAGTAGAGAATAAGTCAAATAGGCATGAACTAATGTTTGCAACCATTAATTCCACAAATTAAAGCATGAACAATGCTACATAATAAACACCCAACCATAAACAAGCATAAAATTAAATACCCATAGGGTTTACACATTAGGGTTGGGTCGCAACCATAGTAAAAATCTAGCTACTCATGCTTGAAATTGATGAAATAGAAGAAGAAATTATAAATAAACTCATATTGTGAAATCAAAATGATAAAATCTATGTTAAAATATCCCAAAATATGAAAAACTACTAAAAGAAGTAAAGAGAAATGACTACTATAGTTACTGATATCAAAAGTTGACCTAAAATTGTGAAACTCGTCTATTTATACAAAGCTAGAAATTTTAGACAAAAATACCATTCGGGAGGTTCTGCGGCCGCACAATTCCATGTGCGGTCCGTAGATTTCTTCAACTTGTAGGAACTGGAGGTCTGCGGTCGCATATTCTGATCTGCGGCCGCGAGGATTTCTGCTATATACGGAATTGTAACTGCAGTCATATCTTCCTCTTCTGCAGTCCGCACAATTACATCTCGATTGCGTAACACTTCTTCTGCGGCCGCACAATTCCTGTGCGAACCGCACTTCTGAGAGACTTGGAATGCACATTCTCTGAACTTTTGTTCCTAGCCATTTTTTGTGGCCACACAATTCATGTGTGGACCGCATTTTGCACAAAGATCTGCTGCCCTTTTCTTCATCATCTGCGGCCGCAGATGATATTTTGCGGTCTGCACTTCTGAGCTTCTGTGTCTTTTATGGCCTTGAGTTTAGATTATTCCTTTTTGAGTTTGATTTAATCTCGGGAGTCCATCTTCTAATATTCTTGCATATTTAGCATATTTTTTCAGTTTTCGGGAACACAATTAAACACTTTTGGACTAAAACAAAAGCTAAAAGACGCTAATAAGTGGTCAAAATCCCTACTTATCACCAGCCTATCTCTATTCCGCCGTACCGCATGGCTCTGAAAGAGTTGAAGGAGTTGAAGGAACAGCTTGAGAAGTTGCTAGCAAAGGGGTTCGTCAGGCCGAGTGTGTCACCTTGGGGTGCACCGGTGTTGTTTGTGAAGACGAAGGATGGGACTATGCGGATGAACATTGGTTTCGCTAGTTGAACAAAGTTACTATTAAGAACAAGTACCCAGTGTCGCATATTGATGATTTGTTTGACCATTTGCAGGGTGCCAAGGTGTTCTCTAAGATTGACTTGAGATATCGGTATCATCAGCTGAAGATTCATACTTCGGATGTTCCGAAGACGGCCTTCCAGACTAGATATGGTCACTAGTTTTTGGTGATGTCCTTCGGCTTGACTAATGCCCCAGCAGTGTTTATGGTTTTGATGAACTGAGTGTTCACGCCGTATCTTGATTCTTTTGTCATTGTCTTCATTGATGACATATTCATCAACTCGCGTAGCATGGAAGATCACGAGCAACATTTGAGAGTTGTGCTTCAGACCTTGCGGGAACAGAAGCTATATGTTAACTTCTCCAAGTGCGAGTTCAGGTTAGATTCTATGGCATTCTTGGGGCATGTTGTATCAGGCGAGTGCATTAAAGTAGATCCCAGAAAGATCGCGGCAGTCCGGAGTTGGCCTTGTCCTACCACAACGACCGACATCAGGAGTTTCCTAGGGTTAGCAGGTTATTATTGCCGGTTTGTAGAGGGCTTCTCATCTATTGCAGCACCTTTGACTAGATTGACCCAAAAGGGTGCTTCGTTCTAGTGGTCCGATGATTGCAAGGCGAGCTTTCAGAAGCTCAAGACAACTTTGACTATAACACCAATTTTAGTGTTGTCTTCCGGTTCAGGGATGTATATGGTATTTTGCAATGCTTTACGTGTTGGCCTGGGTTGTGCGTTGATGTAGGAGGGGCAAGTATTGCATACGCTTCACGTTAGCTGAAGTCCCATGAGATGAATTACCCCGTACATGATTTGGAGTTAGATGTGATAGTTCATGCTCTTAAGATCTGGAGGCATTATATTTATGGGGTGTCCTGTGAGTTTTACACCGATCATCGCACCTTGCAGCATTTGTTCAAGCAGAGGGATCTCAATTTGAGGCAGTGCAGGTGGCTTGAGTTACTAAAGGACTATGGTATTACCATATTTATCATCCGGGCAAGGCGAATGTGGTTGTGGATTCCTTGAGCAGAAAGGCTAAGAGTATGGGGAGTTTGGCATTCATTTCAACAGAGAAGAGGCCATTGGCTTTGGAAATGCATTCCTTAGCTAATAGACTTGTGAGGTTGGATATTTCTGAGCCCAGTCTAGTTCTTGCATGTGTAGTGGCTCAGTCTTCATTACTTGAGCGAATAAAGGCTCGCCAGTACGATGATCCACACTTGTTGGGTGTCAAAGAGACATTACTACGGGGTGGTGCCAAGGAGGTTACTACCAGTTAGGATGGTGTTCTACGGCTCCAGGGTTGCCTATGTGTTCGTAATGTTGATGTCTTGAAGGAGAAGATTCTAGAGAAGGCACACAGTTCTCGGTATTCTATTCATCCTGGGGCTATGAAGATGTATCGCGACCTGAGGCAGCATTATTGGTGGTGACGGATGAAGAAGGACATAACTAAGTATGTAGCGAGGAGCCTAAATTGCCAGCAAGTTAAGTATGAGCACCAGAGGCCAAGTGGCCTACTTCAGCAGATGGTTATACCTGAGTGGAAATGGGAGCGCATTACTATGGACTTCGTAGTTGGGTTACTACGGACTTTGAGGAAGTTTGATGCAGTTTGGGTCATGGTCGACAGGTCGACCAAGTTAGCACACTTTATTCCGGTTGTGACTACGTATTTTTCAGAGAGATTGGCCCAGATTTACATTCAGGAGATTGTTTGGTTGCATGGTGTACCTGTTTCCATCATTTCAAATAGAGGCCCTCAGTTGAATTCGCACCTCTGGAGAGCAGTTCAGAGCATTGGGTACCCGGGTAGAGCTCAGCACAGCTTTTCATCCGCAGACCGACGAGAAATCGGAGCGGACGGTTCAGATTTTGAAGGATATACTCAGTGCATGTTTCATTGACTTCGGAGGTCAGTGGAACAAAATCTTTCCCTTGGCTGAGTTTTCTTACAATAACAGTTATCAATCCAACATCGAGATGGCTCCATTTGAGGCTTTATATGGTCGGTGATGTGGTTCGCCTATCGGATGGTTTGAGCCCGGTGAGGCTAAGTTATATGGTGCTGATTAGGTGAGAGATGCCTTGGAAAAGGTAAAGTTGATTCAGGAGCGACTTCGCACAACACAGTCCAAATAGAAGAGTTACGCGGATCAAAAGGCACGTGATCTATCATTTATGGTGGGCGAGAAGGTTCTCTTGAATGTTTCGCCGATGAAGAGGATCATGAGGTTCGGGAAGAAGAGTAAGCTGAGCCAAGGTTTATTGGCCCATTTGAGGTGTTGCGGCGAGTTGGGGAGGTTGCTTATGAGCTTGCTTTTCCTCCTAGTCTATCGGGAGTTCATCCGGTCTTCCATGTGTCTATGCTCCGGATGGTATCATGCAGGCAGGTCGCACGTGCTAGATTACAACACGGTTCAACTAGGTGAGAGTTTGGGTTATGAAGAGGAGCCAATTGCCATTATTGACAGGCAATTCGCCAAGTTCAGGTCCAAGAAGATTGATGCGGTGAAGGTCTAGTGGAGGGCTCAACCAGTTGAGGAACGACTTGGGAGGCCGAGGAGGACATGAGGAGCAGATATCCACACTTATTCAGCACATCAGGTATGATTCTAGACCCGTTCGAGGACGAACGTGTGTTTAAGAGGTGGAGAATGTAATGACCCGATATGTCGTTTTGCTTTCTAGATCCATGTTCCACTAATTAAGACTCCTCTTATGTGCTTTTAATGTTTTATGACTTTCTGGGATGGTTATTCGGGTTTGGAAGGGTTCGGGTTGAAATCGGCACACTTAGTTCCTTAACAGTTACCTATAATGGTTAAGTTTCACTTGAGTTAATATTTTGAGTAAAAGACCTCGGTGCCGGGATTTACGGTCCCAATAGGTTTGTATGATGATGTTGGACTTGGACGTGTGTTAGGATTGGGTTTCGGATGACCCAGGAGTGTTTTAGCGCTTAATATTGAAAGTTGGCGCATTGAAGGTTTTCCAAGTTCTTTAAGTTTGGTTTGGAGTAGACTTTGGTGTTATCGAGGTCCGTTTGGGATTCTGGGCCTGGGAATAGTTCCGTATGGTGATATAAGACTTTCACACAAAATTTGGCATCATTCCGAGTTGATTTTATAGGAATCAGACGCGCGACAGTGTTTTTAGAAGTTTTGAGGGGTGGAAGGATGCATTCGGAGGCTCAGGCGAGTTTCGGAAGCATTCGGAGGGGTGGAAGGACTTTAGTTTTCTGGTTTTTTTGCTGGTGCCTCAGGTATCGCTAATGCGAAGTTTTGTTCGCATTTGCGAGGGACCTTTTGCATTTGGGAAGTTGGGAAGGCACCAAGGATTTTACTCTTGCGAAGATCCTGCCGCTTTTGCGAACCTACCCCTCTTCACATTTGCGAAGTTTTTGTCACATTTGCGACCATAGCAGAGATGGCAGCCTTCGCATTTGCGATGGTTTTGTCGCATTTACGACCTTCGCATTTGCAAACAAGATGTCACAAATGCGACATCTGCCACTGGTGCAAGAGCTTTTATTACGGGACTTAACTTTATTTCCCTCTTTTTCCACTTGGCTTGATAGTAACACCATTCTTATGGGATCGGGCTGTTCGGCTCGGCAGTATTGTAACACCACTCTTTTGGAATCGAGCTGTTCGCCTCGGCAGTATGGTAATACCAGTCTTATGGGATCAGGCAGTTCGCCTCGGCAATATGATGGTAACATTACTCTTATGGGATCAAGCCGTTCCCCTCGACAGTACTGAGTACCACTATTCTTATGGGATTGGGCTGTTCACCTCAGCAACTTTGTGCTAAATAATCAAAACGGGTTCCAGTTTGATATAATTGAGTTAGGGTCTTTACAGCCAGTTATGAGATATTGGTGATGTGTTACGGATTCCTGTCGTATTTATTATAGTTGATTTTATTTGTGTCATTGATACTTGTTGTATGTTCACCATGTCTACTTTATGCACTTCCATTATTATTATTGACCTCTAGTAAGTGTCAAGTCGACCCCTACGCACTACTTCTTCGAGGTTAGACTAGATACTTACTGGGTACGTGTTACTCTTCATACTCATGCTACACTTTTGCACTGATGTGCAGGTACTGAGACAGGTTCCACTAGTGGTCACGCGGGCACGTAGCCGGTCATTTCGAAGATTTAGGGGTGAGCTGCTTGCCTTGCTACAATCTGCAGCACCAGAGTCTCCTTCCATTATATTTACTATTCCTGTCTATACTTATAGTTTTCTATATTCTCTAGATTGGTCATGTACTTGTGATGCCGGGTTTTGGGGATTTGAATACTTATGTACTCTTGTACTTGTCATTTTTATCACCACAGAATATGTACTTATTATGCTGATATTTTGTTTTAAAAGGGCGTATCGCAGTTGCATGAAATTCAGCATAATTGAAAATATATTAAAAAGGGATAAACAATTAGTGGATTCGCTTGTGGGCTTGCCTAACGACGACGTTAGGTGCAGTCTCGACCTAGTACAGAATTTGGGTCGTGACACATATACTCTGGGACACTTTTTAAGTTTTTAATTAACATTTATTGTTATATTTTTCTTGTTTCGTTTGATTTATATTTTTAAAGAATAATATATTTAAATGTTTAAATTTGATACCACAAATCACAAGGATTCATATTTTGGAGTTTTCTTTTTCACGTTCATCTCTATCACTCAAAGTGCACTTTAGTACCGAGCTTTCACGAATATTTAATAATAAAGCGTCTAATTATAAAACGCTTGACACCACATACAAGAGGTGCTTCTAGGAAGCCCTTGTTTGAATGAAATATTCTAGAATATTCATTTCGCAACAAGAAGCTCCTTATTTGATGACATATTTATTTGCAACAAAAAATTGTCATGGCATCTAGTGACATGTATATTTATAATACTTATATTCTCATCGTGATATTACAAGGTAGAAAAAAATAGTTCTTCTAGTTTACAATGACACTTAAATCTTTTGAAGTATCATATTATTGAAAAAGATGCTTAAGGGTACCTAAGACAAGACCACTAAATATGCTTCTTCCATGGACTACTAGGATTCTCATATCAATATTCTGTATAGAAGAGAGGTACATTTTGCCTATGCATATTTTAGTCCTTTATTTTTTCAATACATATAATTTATAAGAGAACCTCAAAGGTTCAAGTGGATATCATCGGTCAAAATGTCTCTAGAAAATCAAACTGCGTGATTAAACTATGTAATAATTTGACCTCTGACTATCCCCCTCGAGACCATCTCTTAGTTCCCTCTTTTGGACCATCCCAAAAGAAAAAGATTATAAGATTGCGTTGGACAATCTCTCATTCGTTGGGTCAGATCCATATGGATGGAGCTTGGTGCCTTTATTATATTATCCTAGCTGTATATTTCCAAACCTGAAATATTAGATTCGCTTTGTTAAATTAAACATATCCACTTTAAGAAAACAAATATAGCAAAACAGAGACTGAAAAATACTAAAATTTTATAAAGATATTTACATGTGCCTCCTCGCAGACGCTAACATTGATCTTAGTTTGTAATACAAAAAGAATAAAATAAAGAATTTAAATATATATTTGTTTGTTTTTCTTTTGGGGGGGGGGGGGTGTAGAATAAAAATATATACCATTATAGTGATTCATTAATTTAACTGATTTAAAAGAACAACAGAAAAAAAAAAATCACACTATCATGAGAATGATTTTCTTTTCTAGATGCCAACTATTATCATGATCAACTTTCTTCTTGGATAATTACATAAGCTTTTTGCTTGTGGTGAGGAATGAGAGTTTGATAGGACTTGGTGGTCTTTATATAGTGGAGGAATTTAATTATAGGATAGCATCTTCTTAATTTTATACTCAAATTTAACGAATTATATTTCCTGAATTCGATAAAGATTATTAAGAGGGTAAGTAGTATCTTTCTCCAAATGGATATATTTTAATTGATAGTTCGAAGTCATGTTACGTATTGTTGACGTATCGTTGACTCATACAAGTACTCACTTTTGTCGCCTTATATTTAGATGTCGACCACTTTTACAAATTTAACCAATCGTCTAAAATTTGAACATGATCACATATTCCGTATTTCAAAATTTAAAATCTGATTTTCAAATCATGGATCTTTATCTTAAAACATGGCCAACTTCTAAATACAAGGCCATAAAAGTAGCCACGGGTGTAAATATAGCTTAGGGACTTCGGTCGTTTACAGAAGAGAAAAGGTCTTGGCCCATCTCAAATCTCGTATCACGAAGAAGGCCTGAATGAAAAGGAATTCAGACTTGATCCTTTAGGTGAATGTTTTATTTGGTAATATATCCTATACAAATATAGAGAAACTCTATTATTTTTTATTTAGATTCGTTATTTTGTAAAATATCTGCTTGAATGAATATAATTAGAAAAGTCTCGTTTGTTTTCATGAACCCAAAATTCCACCGTAGGACTTAGTCTTTAAGACTAGGGTAAGTCTAACACATTGAGAATTTAGCAGAAATACTTGCAAGATATTAAATTAAACTGATAAATATCATAATAATACCAAAACGGAAAAACAGACATATAATTCACAAAACCGCTGGTACAAAGTCATAAACTCTAATGAAGTACACTAGGAATCTCTAAATACAATATTGTTTTGATATGAAGATAAACAATAATAAAGACAATATCAGAAGGTGAATACGAGGCCTGCGAGCGTCAATAAAGTATACCTTGAAGTCTCCGAAACGGCTGAATCAACTCACTAGCATTCGACACGGGCAGAAGTACCTGGATCTGCACAAAAATGTGCAGAAGCATAGCATGAGTACACCATAACGGCACCAGTAAGTATCATGCCAAACCTCGATAGAGTAGTGACGAGGTTAGGTCAAGACACCTACCTGACATAAAAATCTATGTAGAATATTAATATAATCTAACAACGGGGAATTAAAGGCAATAAATGACAAAAAGGTAATTTATCAATACAGCTAACAATGAAAATAAAAGCAACAAATGACAACAAAGAGTGCACATATGATAAAGACAACAAGTAACCAATTACAATCAAAATACGAATGGAATGAGGTAAGGAAACAAACAATAACCGTTCAAATCAACAAGCCTTTCCAACGTAGAATGTACAACGAGAATCACACCAAGGTACCACACTTTTATATTCACATTTCATATGTCACAATCACAATCTTCCTTATATCGCTGCGTGAGCCTTACATTTATTTTGAAAATATTTTTTCAAAATAGTTTCACGCGCTTTAGCCCCTTATCTCGCCGGGCAAAAATTGAACCACATCCAATCCGCACAATAGTGAGTGAAAACGACCGTTGGAAGAA
This sequence comes from Nicotiana obtusifolia, assembly GCA_002018475.1. Classification (NCBI taxonomy): domain Eukaryota; kingdom Viridiplantae; phylum Streptophyta; class Magnoliopsida; order Solanales; family Solanaceae; genus Nicotiana; species Nicotiana obtusifolia. The sequence continues at coordinate 18,554 of MCJB01016902.1, forward strand.
TAGTACCCAACAAGAGTCGGGGTCGATTTTCACAGAGAGTTTAATATGAGTGTTAGGGTGCACACTTGATCAGAGTAATTGAAATAACTAAATTTCACTTCCAAACAAGGGAATTTATTTTCTACTTCTAAATTAACACTAACAATTATAAACTAATGAGAAGAAACTAGAAAGCGAGTGATTGTTTTTGTTGTTTTTACCAAATGGTTAAAAGGCCTAGGGATGTGACCTTTACCTAGGTGTTTGCCTAATGGGTTAAGTACGTTAACACTTGTTTTCTTGATCGGGGTATATTATAGCTCTCAAGCCTAAGCTACCCACTCAATACCTCTCTGTCATAAACTGATTTTTGCGCAATTTAGCTTTCTCAAGCCCAAATGGGTATCAAGCTAAACAGTTGATATAAGATCAAGTCGGGTTTTCTCAAACCCTTTAATTAGACTATTCAAATCCTACTAGCCCAATTTCTTATTAGCAAAGTTTTCCTAGACTAGGTCCCTCTTTCTCAAGTAAAGACCAAGTAAAAAAAAGGCATGAATCAATGTTTGCAAGCATTAATTCTAAAATTAAAGCATAAACAAGGCTAAATAATTGATACGCTCAAATTACACCTTAATAAATAGTGTAAGCGGTCGATGTCAAATATAATAACCCAACAAGGTTGGGGTCGAATCCCACAGGGAATAGGTGCGAAAAATTTACTTGATTAGCATAATGCTCAACTACAGTCGTAATTCTATCCAGGTAATCGTAACAAAAGTATGAATTGAACTTAGTTTTAAATAAAGTCTAATTGCAATACTGAGAATATGAATAATATGATTAAAGAAACCAAGATCGTGTCCCCATTAATGAAGTGTAATGCTATCAATGTCAATATGATATATTTCTAACGGAAGAATCTTTTGACATGCAATTGATGTCTAATTGACTACCCAATATTTTTCAATAGTTGGGTAATATTTTCTCTTTATGATTTTTCCAAATATAAAAGAGTTGTGATTAAGAACAATTAATTTATGCCAAACTAAAACCCACTTATTCCTAAGCGATTTTATTAAACAAGGTTTAAGGCCTTGAGTCTTTGATATTTACTTCTACCAAATTCTACCCCGCTTTCCCAAGCAAAGATGGAATTTAATGGCGTTTGTTAATGTTTGCAACCACCAACAATGATTAAGGAATGAGAAGTAAATAAATATCAATCAACCGTTAAATATATACTCAATATCAAACACCCAATAACATCACACCCATTTAGGGTTCACAACCTTAGTGTTTGAAATTAGTTACTCATTCTAAAATCTAAAATCAAAAGAATATTAATTTTCATAAAGCTTACAAAGTAAAAGATTCTTGACCCACTTTGACACGTCTGTTGCAGCTTTCAACCCTAGGTTTGCCTTCATCGCATCCATGGTTTGCGATCTGCATTGTAAAAATGGGACCGCATCTTGCATCGCGGTTTCTTCCTTCAGTAGACGTCGTGCTTGGTTTGCGGTTGCTTCTGCGGCTCGCATACTAATTATGCGATCGCAGATGCGATCGCATTTCTGACTCTGAACTTCACCCAGGACTCTGCTTTGGTCTGCGATCTCCGTGTGCAATTCTGCGGCTCGCATACCAGTTATGTGATCGCATATGCGACCACATTCTTGACGTGACATTTTGCCCAGAAGTCTATCTTGATCTGCGATCCTGATGTGAATTCTGCGGCTCGCATGTGATGTTTGCGATTGCATATTCACCTCTGCGATGCTTTTTTGCTCTTTCCTTGTCTTTATGTGGCTTTTTAAACTCTTTTCCATGCTCTTAGGTCCTTACACTTCTTATATTGCAAAAACACTAAAATTACATAAGTACCTAAGGAAGTTACATGTAAAACAAGTTAAAATCTAAGCAATTAGTATCAAAATGTGCCAAAATTCTCCGGCACATCAACACCCCCAACTTAAACTCTTGCTTGTCCTCAAGCAACTAAGACGACACTATCCTATTCTAGACTCCATCTAAAAAAACATGAAACAATAATGACCTTGGATAGTGTTTGTTGTTAGTGTTTCAAGCATGCATCTTCGAATACTTGACCCTTCCTGAATCATCAATATATTCAAGGAAAACTAATTAACTTGTGAACTTTGAGCCTCAGACAAAGTGACTAAATGCTACCCTCAGCTGAGTGCACTTATGTTTTACTCAAAAACTCAACTTCTGTTCAACCTCGCAGTTCATGTGCCCTCACTAGAAAGAAAGTCCCAAACTCACAATATTTATAATGACAACACAAAGGGACTAATTCGCAAATACACTCACTCTCAGAAAAGAATTTCAAGTGTTACCACATACCATACCATAGGCTTGCCCTTATTTTAATTCGTCGCTTACTTCTAAGAACGCTCGGTTGGAGATCACATAAGGACTTTTTAAGCATGTAATGTAGGTTTAGGGAAGGGTAGGATAAGTATTTAGATATAAGTGACTACATCCTCGTTGAACACTAAACACATTTTCTTTTCTTTTTACACTTTGTTTCTTTTCAAACCCCATAGCCGCGTTGGCATCTAGTTCCCAATATGGAACCACCTTAAATACCTCTTTAATTTTCTTCACAGCTCCATAATTATATAAATATACACAAATAGTTATTTTTTTTTCTTTTTCTTGGAGCGTGCATAATTTCATATGAGCATTTTGAGGTATATGCTCCTACACTCAATTCACAACCTTACCCATTTCTATTTTGATCCCCACCTCCAACTTAGGCTTTTAGCCTAATTCTTAATGTTCAAGGAGGAACAAGTTCAAAAGAGGTAATTATTTTACAAAAAGGAAAAGGTTTGTAATGAGGTTGCCAAAGAAAAGGTTAAAGGCTCGAATAGGGCACTAGTGATATTATTTATACAAAGGTAGGCTTGAAAGGCTATAGAGGTTTCACCAATAAAACAAAGAATGCCTAAGATCATCTCTCCAACTAAGTGTAATTATTATAAGCGTCGAAAAACCAACCGGGCAAGTTCTAGATGGCAGAGGCAAACACAAGAATTATCTATACAAAGAGCTCACACACATGGCACACAAACTGTTTGGTTAACATAGTTTAAAGCCCTAGAGTTAACATTTGGCAACTCAAGGCTTTCATCATATATAAATACATAACTCTAGGTAGATATAGAGTCACAGAGTGAGCCTCAAATTCACACAGTTGATCTTTTGAAAGGTATAGTCTATATACAGACACACATGCTTGATACTAGACAATTACACCAGCCCGGTCAACATGTTTCATTTTACTGTCCTGGTTCTACTATTACACCCTTGAAAAAGAACCCGACAAAGAAAAAACAAGGGGAATTTTATTTCTATTCACTAAATATGGCAAACTATCTACTAATTAAAGACAACTTATGTACAGAAATCATGAAGCATTAGTATATATTACAGTTACTAATATCGCAAAAATTGAACAATACAGCCCTAAAATACAGATAAGGCTACCACCCCCAACCGAAAGCATGCATTGTCCCCAATGCATATGAATATAAAGTAGAGTTCAAGGGGCTCCCTGGGGCGCACTAAGCGCTATGGGAATCAATAGCCGGTTGACCCTCTGCTGCTGAAGGAGGGATGTTGGACTGGTCGAGAGCTAGAGTTGGGGCCTCTGAGCTGCTAGCCTCGCCCGCTGATGGCTGAGTGACCGATGGATCTGCATGGGCGGCCAAATCTGCTAGCCAATATTGTATGGCCTGCTGAATGTTTGCTTGCTCCTCATCCTCCACTGTAGGAGCAGCAATCTGCTTGCCCTTTTCTTGAGGGCCTTCATCCTCCTCGGACCATGACTCCTCCTCTTCTGCCTCTTCACCTTCTGACTCTGAAGAATGTCCGGATGTCTCCTCATCATGGATATCAACATGTACCGGAGGAGCTGGAGGTTGGGACATTCTGGCAGTCGGAGGTGCAATGTCTGCTATCAGAGTTGTGAAGTCTAGGCCCAGGTCTGGTGCAGCCGTGTCTGCTCCTTGATCACGCTCTTTGGGGAGGAGGGATGATAGGTCGAACTCCAAATTTTGCATTTTCTGGAGTTCGGTCTTCATAGACGCCACCTCCTCCCGTAGCTGATGTAAACCTCTAACCTCGCCTCGCTCGATCTTTTCAACCCTGAACTCGAGCTTGTTCAAGCGATCTCCAAACAATGTTTGTTGTTGTTGGAGAGCTGTCACTAACATTTGTATCGGAGTTAGGGCTTGTTTGATAAGGTTAGGCAAGGTTTTCAAGAGCTGGTCTACCTTGGCATTGGCATGCTGGGCCATGAGACCAAGCCTTGAGAGGGATGGCAGTGCAGACGAAGGCTGACTGGTGGTGGACTGAGAGGCAGGCTCTGAAGCAGAAGTGGAGGCCTCTGGAACCTGGGGAGGTATAGGAGTCTGGGAGTCAGGATCCTGGAGTGGAGTCTCTGGTGGGGCAGCAGCATCACTGATACGTGTGATATCTATATCCCTCGTCTCCTTTCCGGTTTTATCAGATTGTTGCATGAGAGGCACGTTCACAGCTTTACAGAGAGCTATGATCAAACTCGGAAATGGAAGTGAGGTAGCACGCTGCGTTGCCCGGATATCGATTTCCTGGAAGATTAAAGCCCCCACATCAATTTTGATACCAGCCATGATGCATGCAATGAGAAGAGCTTTCTCAATGTTGATATCAGTTTCGTTCCGGGACGGTATCAAACGGGAGGTGACGAAGCTTAGCCAAAATCGACCCTCCCTTGTGAGATCCTCTTTATATATCTTCTTTCTAGGATTTATCCAAGCAGGGGCCCCCTTTGCAACAACGGACGCTATCCACCCACACTCGTTATCTCTATTTGAGTACTTGGCATCGTACTTGGCTGCGCCTGTTTGAAAGTCGGGGGAATATATTTCATAATGTCTTCACTATATCAGAACACATTCTTTCCCCGAACAAGTACGATGCCAGTAAACACTTTGTTGCGTTTGTGGTGTGCCGTCCTGGAAGCTCCATAAGATGCATAGAACTCCCGAATCAGTGACTCATTGAACTCCTTAGGAGCCTCAGTGAAGTACTCCCATTTTCTCGCTTTTATATTGTCGAGAATGTGGGGGTACTGTTCTTGGAGGCCATTCACGCTCAACTGCTTCTCACCAAGTATTTTTCTTTTGGTGAGTCCCTCTCTAAACAATTCCCTTGAGCCTTCAACCCCAAATCGGAGATGGAAGTCATCTTCATGTTTCCTTCTAGCCTCAGCCTGTAGATCGACTGAGGGCAAGAGGTCCTCCTCATCAGGCTGGAAGGTGCTTGGCATATTTGGTTCCGTTCACACACGTTTTGGCTGTGACGTGTGACGATCAGATGGTGCCCTTTTCCTTGCCACATGCTTCTGAGGTGCCATATCTGTATAAGGGTAAAATGTGAGCGACATTGTAACCAAAAGGGAAAAGAAAACAGAAGAACAACAACAGGTAAATGAATGCGACATGGTTTGCGATCGCATAACCACTATGCGAACTGCAAACTAGTTGCAAACTTGACTGTGCAATATTGGGACTCAGTCTGTGATGGATTATGCGATCGCAAAACCACTATGCAAATCGCATAATCATCACAGAATTTTACTTGCACAATCACAAATAAGAATAACAAAAATGCGATCGCAAAGTCCACCGCAAAGTGGGAATTGTGATCGCAAAACAAACGCAGATGTCAAGGTTTTAACAGGGTGTTCTGTTCAAGTCTGCGGTGCCTTTGCGGTTCGTATAGTGATTATGTGACGGCAAATGCACAACATTTGTCATCGTCTTTAGGAGACTAGGGTTTAAGGATGCAGCCAAAATGCGAACCACATTTTGATTTTGTGGGCCGCAAATGCCTTTGGTCTCATGATTCAGTTCATCCCCCCAACAATGGCAGTCCTAGATCTCTTTACCCATCACCCCAGAAACAACCAAGCAAGTACGATTAGCAACAAAATTGAAAAAAATGCAGAATGAAAACTAAAGAGAAATACAGCAAAGACAGGAGCGACCATGAGGAGATCAGGACACGTACCAATGAAAAAGATTACAAGAAGTATGGAGATTTTAAACAGGTCTTTGTCTTTGGTACGATTCGAGATGTGCTTGCTGCTGGTCGTTCCTTTCTCTGTTCGTTTTTTTGTTTTTTTTTATGTTGTTTTGTGGTGTTTTGAAGGATTAAAAGATGAGAGAATGCGGCGCCTTACCTGGCATTGTGCGATGGGAAAGTCACCGCATAACACACTATGCGATCGCATACATGTTACGTGGTGGGTTCTGCTGAAAGGGTATTAATGCGAGGCACTATGCGGTCGCATATTGTAAATGCAGTCCGCATAATGAGTTACCTTGTTGCACTTTTGTCAACAATTTGAGCCAAACTCACTGCTTCAGTTTGCGATTGAAATGCGGTTCGCATAATGTAAATGTTGTTCGCATGATGAGTTACCTTGTCGCACTTTTGTCAACATTTTGAGCCAAAGTCACTACTTCAGTGTGCGATTGAAATGCGATTCGCATAGTGAAAATGCGACCGCATTTGTGCAGCAAACTTCATACAGTGCTTTTTCTTCCATTTTTAGGTATTCCTTTCCAGTATTGTGGCCTTTTGAATCTCCTGCATTCTAACACACCCTTCAAAGTGATTGATGTAAATCTATCTATCAAAAACTTAAAGAAATTTACAGCAAAAATAAATGTTACCACACATGGGTTGCCTCCCATGAAGCGCTTGATTTAACGTCGCAGCACGACGAAGTTGAGATTCCTCTGAATTTACTTAATGGTCGGGCACGGACCATCTTTGAGAGCTAGCTGCTCCACCAAATGCTTCTCACCATCGGAGCCCAAGTAGTGCTTGACTCTTTGGTCATTGACTTTGAAAGTTCGGAGCCCATCTTCCGATGCTAATTCTACGGCTCCAAAGGGAGAGACATCGACTACTTTGAATGGACCAGACCATTTCGATTTTAGCTTGCCCCGAAATAACTTGAGTCTGGAGTTGAAAAGCAACACCAAGTCACCAGACTTGAATTCTCTTTTCAGGATCTTCTTATCATGGACAAACTTCATTCTCTCTTTATACATAGCTACACTTTCATACGCATGGAAACGGAATTCCTCCATTTCGTTAAGTTGTGATAATCTCAAACAAGGTTTAAAGCCTTGAGTCTTTGATATTTACTTCTACCAAACTCTACCCCGCTTTCCCAAGCAAAGATGGAATTTAATGGCGTTTGTTAATGTTTGCAACCACCAACAATGATTAAGGAATGAGAAGTAAATAAATATCAATCAACCGTTAAATATATACTCAATATCAAACACCCAATAACATCACACCCATTTAGGGTTCACAACCTTAGTGTTTGAAATTAGTTACTCATTCAAAAATCTGAAATCAAAAGAATATTAATTGTCATAAAGCTTACAAAGTAAAAGATTCTTGACCCAAAAGCTTCTAAGAGATAGGATATTCAAGCCTTGTACTTTCTGCTCCAAAGTCTGAAAAGATAGCCCCCACATAACCCTAGTAGACCTATTTATAGAGGCCTAAAACTCGAGGTAAAAATTCAGACTGATCTGCCCCGAAGTCAAAAATGCGACCGCATTTCTGTCGCATAACAGATATGTGGTCCGCAATTTTGACACGTCTGTTGCAGCTTTCAACCCTAGGTTTGCCTTCATCGCATCCATGGTTTGCGGTCCGCATTGTAGAAATGCGACCGCATCTTGCATCACGGTTTCTTCCTTCAGTAGACGTCGTGCTTGATTTTTGGTTGCTTCTGCGGCTCGCATACTAATTATGCGATCGCAGATGCGATCGCATTTCTGACTCTGAACTTCGCCCAGGACTCTGCTTTGGTCTGCGATCTCCGTGTGCAATTCTGCGGCTCGCATACCAGTTATGCGATCGCATATGCGACCGCATTATTGACGTGACATTTTGCCCAGAAGTCTGTCTTGATCTGTGATCTTGATGTGAATACTACGGCTCGCATGTGATGTTTGCGATCGCATATTCACCTCTGCGATGCTTTTCTGCTCTTTCCTTATCTTTATGTGGCTTTTTAAACTCTTTTCCATTGTCTTAGGTCCTTACACTTCTTATACTGCAAAAACACTAAAATTACATAAGTACCTAAGGAAGTTGCATGTAAAACAAGTTAAAATCTAAGCAATTAGTATCAAAATGTGCCGAAATTCTCCGGCACATCAATAATCAACACCCAATCATAAACAAGTATTAAGTTAAATACCCATAAGGTTTAAACAATAGGGTTGAGTCACAACCCTGGTAAATATCTAGCTAGTCATAGTAGAAAATGAAGAAAGTAAAGAAGAAATACTAATTAATCTCATAATATAAAATTAAAATGATAAACTATGATGTTTTATCCCAAAATGATCACAAATTTCCTGAAATGGAAAACTACAACGGCTACAACTACTAGAACTTCAAAACTTGACCTAAAAATGTGATTCCCGTCTATTTATAGTGGCCCAAAAGTTTTTGACAAAAATGTCCATTGGGAGGTTATGCTGGCGCATAATTCCATATGCGGTCCGCATATTGCTTCAGCTTGCACGGAACTGGATTCTACAGCCACACAATTTGGTCTGCAGCTACAAGTCATCTTCTGCGGCTGCACAATTCTTGTGCGATCCGCACTTCTGGCAAGGCTTTAGTTTTGGTCATTTGCACACTCTCTAAACTTTTTAAATTCTTATCAATGCGAACCATGTTCCGTGGCCGCACAAATTGTGTGCGGTCCACACTTCTACTTCAAGTACTCTAGGCTTCTTCATCAGTCCTGTGGCCGCAAAGGGAATTCTGCTGTCCGCACTTGCTTCTACGATCGTAGAAATACTTCTGCGGACCGCACTTCTTGTGTGTTGTTCCCCTTCTTGCCTTGTGAGTTGGAACACTCATTTTTGAGTTGGATTTCTTCATAAGAGCCTAAATTTCAAACATTCCTGTAATTTGTACACTTTTATTATTTTTTAGGAACATAGATCAATACTTTCGGGCTAGAACAAAAGCAAAAAGGTACTAATAAGTGGTCAAAATCCATACGTATCAACTACCCAAACTTAAGTCTTTGTTTGTTCTCAAGCAGATAGATTAGTTCCCACCTCCTCCAAGTGAAAGGTCATTTCAACGAGTCAATGATGAGCCATTCATACTCATTTGGGACCAATAATTACCCACACTAGTCATGCATTATCAACAAGGTGACAAGTCAAATATTTATGCACATATAGTTCTAGTGTGACATTCGAGCTTCAAGAATTGACTTTATTCATCAAGGACTCTTGTTCTATCATGTAGGTCATGGTGGACTCGAAACTCTTCCTCCTCTACCTTCCATTTGCCAATATCACTTCAAAAGTTAGCACTCAATCTAAAGATTCATGAAATGTTCACTCTTCTCTCACAAGATAATGCCACAAGTACAGCTTCAAGTACCATAGACTTTCCCCTCATGTAGATCACCACTAATGTAAGCTCACTCGGTTCAAAATCAAGTAGAACTTCTTTCGGGTTGTAATGAAGGCTTTTGGATTAGGGTAGGATACCATATGGGTAAGTGATTACACCTTTCCCAAAACACTCCACATTTCATTTCTTGGCTCACAATTACCAATTCTTAGAGACATTCTCTTTTTACTGGGGACTAGAGAGACTTGACATCACTCTTTCTTGTCCATTTCTCTTTTGTTGCATTTTTCTTTTTGCTCTTTTTCTTTTCTTGCCTTCTCTTTTTATAGAGATTATTTCAGTTCTCTTTTTTTTGCCTTGATACCTTTTTCAAATTCCTCATCTCTCCCCCAAAATTATGCTTTGAGCCACTTATTTCACAAGAGTATTAAGAAAAGTCCGGGTGCCAAGAGAGGATCACGATAAAGCGGGTAAAGGCTTATAATATGATTATCAAATGAGAAAGGCTAGAGGCTCAAAGGAGGTTGACTAGGGATAACGACATTGGTTGGCAATAGAAAGCTCAAATGGGCCAAGGAACGCCTACAATCATTTCTCAAACCAAAAAAAACTTAGAATTTCGCCTTGAAGCACATTCGGAGCAAGTTCTAAACCATTCGCATGGATACTTGGACTAGCAACAAATCATCTCACCCCTTACGCAACTAGACCTTAAAAGAGGATAGATTCGAGAGCCTACAACAACGACACTCAAGTTTAAAGATCATTATGGTCCAATAAACCACCTGATGATTGCCAAAAGTTAACTCAAGAGTCTAAAAGTCACTAACTAGAGCTATTTTTCTTCCAAAAACCTTGTTTCTAACAATAAGCACATAGTTAAGTGTGTTGGTACCAAATGAAACATGGATAACTCTTTTTCGAGAATGACTTGATTAGGCCTTTTATTCATTACTACTACTATTATTACTTAAATACAAAACAGACTCATTCTCTTAAGAAGATTGTCATACTATCCATTGTTGGGACGAGTCACCCAGTTCACACAAAAACTACCTTTGGAAAGAATCGTGATGTTAAGAAAACCAAAGGCTTATTATCTACAAAAGTATAAAAAGAAGCTACTAACAAAACAAGAACTAAAGTGGAAAAATAAAGAAGCTAATGAACAATAACTACTACAGATAGATAAATAAAAATAAGAAAAGGAATAGAATCATCCAAGTATTACAGTCCAAATGTAACTAAAATCAATGTATCAAATTATATCCAATCTCCCCTCCCCCCCC
>MCJB01016902.1:29333-84499 GCA_002018475.1 Nicotiana obtusifolia
CCCCCCCCCCCCCCCCCCCCTCCATAGAATAAAAGTAAGCATTGTCCCTAATGCTTAGAAAAATAACAGTAAAAGAAGAGAGGGTGAAGAAAACTCCTTAAGGATCCTTGGACATCTCAGTGTCCCCAGCAATATCATCTCCCACAGAATCAGCAACCTATATCTCATCATCATCAAATCTAGGCACGACGGGAGTGGCGAACATCGCACGCGCTGCCTCAATAGTATTGGCAACAAGGTCTGGCTCCTCAGACTGGCCAGCTGGTGCTACCGGTGCAGATGGTGCTGATGGATCTGGGGCGGACTGGTGCGGACTGGTGCGGGCCAAGTAGCATATGAAAAGGTAGGTCCCCAGCTGTTCCAAGTCTAGTCACCTCCTTTCTGAGCTTGTCAACTGATTTCTTGATTGCCTGGGACTTCCTCATCTTTTTCACTTCTTTTCCTAATTCCTCAATAACCGACCCATGCTGCACCAAGGTATCCATGATCATCTTCTGGTTGTCCAGAATCTTCTTGAGTGTCTCATCAATGTCAGAGGGGGCCTGTGGTGCCTGTGTAGTGGACTGCACTGCAACAGTACTAGATAAGTCAGACAGCTTAGAAGTACCTATCTGCATCCATTTGTTGAGACTCGCCAATGTCTGGGAGACTCGCAGAGCAGATAATGGAGCTATAGGCATGGACACTGGCCACAGAGCTGTAGCAGGGGCTGCCTTGGGGGCTACGGTAGGAGCTGAGGATGATGGTAGAGGCATAGCAGCAGCACTGGAAGAGGGCTCAACAGAGGTGTATGGAAGGTCAACTGTCTCCAAAACTACCACTGCCGGCTCATCAGACTGGCCAGTGGTGGTAGATGGTTGGGTTTTCTTCTTTGGATTGGTCTCATCCATCAGTGAATACCAGTCAAATGGCTTTTTCAGCTTCACCTTGGTGTCAAAAGATCTTGACTCTACCTTTGCATCAGTGAGGTACTCTATGATAGTGTTGGGATAAGGATAGACCAAGCTAGCCTGCCGTGCTATCAAAGAAATGTTGGTCGACATCACGGCACCCACATTAATTGGGTACCCTGCCATGATGGAATCCACAAGAACAGCCCGGGGAATAGGTAGATGAGTCTCATTCTGGCATGGATCCAGTATGCTACAAACAAAGGTCTGCCACCCCTTCGCCTTGAAGCTCAATGTGTTCCACTGAATGGGAACCCCAGCAGTAATACATGGTGGTGGTGGCCCTGGTGGTGCTAAGATCTCAACCAGCCAAGGCCAAACTTCTTCCGTCATTGCACATCTCTCTAGGTACTCCTTTGGCTCCACGTCCTCAAATCCCAAGTACGCATTTAGCATATGCTGATCAAACCTCACCTTGAGGTTGCGTACTTTGGTCACCTTCGGCCCCTTCTTTATGTGAGCAACATTAGCATAGAACTCTCGGGCGAGGTATTCATTGGCATCCTCAACTCTCTTAGTGAACCACATCCAACCCTTTCTTGCTCTGAACTGCCTCAAGATCGCCAGGTTGTATTTCTCCAAATCTTTCAATTATGAACTGTCTCTCAAGAGTTAAAGACCTCACTGGCCACCACATACAAAAATCAGTGAAGGCGGCCAAATTGACAAACCTATCCTCCCATACCTCCTTCTTCTTTGATCTCTCCCGCATCTGTGGCTGTATCATCTCCCCCTCTACAATCATCAGGGATCTCTTGTATAGTCTGTGCCCCTGTGTGTGGTGTAGTTGATGGCTCAGAGGCCTGGCTAGAACTCTCTGACCCCTCGAAGGTGCTGTGAGATGAAGAAGGCTCATCTCTGAGCTGGAATCTCCCCTATGGCCTTGAGTGCGTGTCTGTCTACTCCTCCTGAATAGAGGTTGAGTTGCTCTCTGATACTTCCCTAGATGGGACATAGGAAGTAGAGTCGGAGAGGTCTGCACCTCTCCCTCTGCCTGTTGTGGCTTTATTTCTGATTGTCTTAGGCTGGCCAAGGGGCAAGGTACCTCTACCTCAACCCCTAGAAGATTCACCTCTTCCCTTTGTAGTGCTCGATTGAACCATCATCTGTATCAAAGCAAAGAAGATTATTAGTTGCAAGTCATCATTCAGCACATTCAGGACTTATGTAGGCAAGGAAGGAACATGGGGACACAGTGGGCTTGTGCTTAAAACACAGGTTTGCAGGTAGTGGGTTCTGCGGTCCACACATTTTTGATGTGCGGTGACATAAAGGAACCACGGTTCATAGAATTTGGTTGTGCGGCCGCAGGAAGGAAGTGTGGTCCACACAATTTGCTAGTGCAGTCGCACTTCAGACTCTCAAAGTACAGAGTCTTTGAAGACAGTGCGATGGTCGATCTGCGACTGCAAGAGAAATCTGCAGTCCGCACATTTTAAATTGCGGCCGCAGATCCCTTGCTTCACTAAGTTGCCGAGGTTTGCTAATATGCGGTCCGCACAAATTTAAGTGCGGCCGCAGATTTCAAAAAGTACGAATAGTCAATTTTTTTCTACTTAGATTTTTCAATTTCTTGCACAAATAGACATAGCAACATGGTGAAAATATGAAATTTCACTAACCCACTCCCATTAGAGCATGTATTTGATTACCCAGTTCAAATCTAACCCACATGGACACATGGATGGACTCTAATAATAGATGGCCTAAAGAGAAATCAAACTTCTAAAAATTAAACAAACACAAAAATTTAACAAATATCTGAAGCATATCAGATAGAGTAAGTGTAATGGGTGAATAATCACAGGTGGTTGTGTGTGGGGATAGTAAAAAATCTCCCAAGAAAATCAACTGAGCAACAGTGTTTGTTCGGAGAGTGAAAAGTGTAAAATGACCTCTATTCTCCTACTTATACCAAGCAACAAGAACGGGAAAATAGTTGAGTGCAGCCGCACATTTTCATGCGCGGTCTGCACTCTGTCACCTGTGTTGAAAGTCTCTGAGCTTAATGTGCGGTCTGCACATTTTTAGGTGCGGTTGCAGATCAGCCTCCGCACTAACAAACTCATACTTCAGAGAGTTAGCATTTTGACACTTTTTCAATATTCCAAATGTGCGGTCAGCATGAGAAATGTGGCGCTCGATTCCCTTCTGCTGTGGCACACAGAAATGTGCAGCCCACACAAATAAAGTGCGGTCTGCAAAATTTTGCACACTTAGCCATATTTTTGTCCACCTTTCTTGCAAGTCACACTCATTCCTGTAGCACACTTCAAATCAAGTTAGAACACAAATAACACCTAACTACAAAAGAAAAAGAAAAGGACATGGGTTGCCTCCCAAGAATAGCCTGATTTAACATCGCGTCACGACGCAAAATACCCTCAAGTGAAGTGAATGACCGCCACCACATGGCTAGCTCCAACCTTGCCCAAGTAGTGCTTCACCCAGTGACCATTGACTCGGAATACTTCATTGTTTTTGTTCTTTAAGTCTAATGCACCAAAAGGTGTCACACCAACAATTTCAAATTGACCACTCTACTTGGATTTTAGCTTTCCGAGACAAATTCTCAACTTTGAGTTAAACAGCAATACAAGATCGCCCACCTTGAACTCTTTGTTCCAAATGCATTTGTCATGAAAATATTTCATCTTTTCTTTGTACAAGGATGAATTAAGCATGGTATCGGAACTCATCCACTTCATTCAAATGTGCAACCCTCAAGTTAGCGGCTACATCCCAATCAACTTCTTAGAGCCCACATTGCCTTGTGCTCTAGTTCCACCAGAAGATGACAAGCTTTTCCAAACACCAACCAGTATGGTGACATTCTAATAGATGTTTTCTAAGCCATCCAATTAGCATTCACCGTTTTAGACAAGATACTTTATCTTCCGAATGGAGACTTCCACTTGCCCACTAGCTTGTGGGTGATAGAGGATCGTGATTATGTGAGTGACACCATACTTGCTAAGTAAAGTGTCAAAAGCTTTGTTGCAAAAGTGTGAACCCTCATCGCTTATGATTGCGCGTGGAGTACCAAATCTTGTGAAAATATTCTTTTTCAAGAAATCCACAAGACTTCTCGCCTCATTGTTGGGTAAAGCGACGACCTCAACCCATTTGGACACATAATCCACCACGACCAAGATATAGGTGTTGCACATGAACTCACAAAAGGGCCCATGAAGGCGATGCCCCAAACATCGAAAATAATAATCTCCAAGATTGTTGTGAGAGGAATTTCATGTTTCTTTGAGATTCCAACGGCCGTTGATATTCATCACATCTTTTCACCAACTTGCTAGCATCCTTGTAAAGAGTCAATCAATAGAAACCACAACTAAGCACTTGGCTGCCGTTCTTTCTCCACCATATGCGAAGAATGACAAGCCCTAAGAATATCACCTTGCTCTTCTTCCGGTACACACCTCCTAATCACCCCATCCGTACAAATCCGAAAAAGGTGTGGTTCATCCCAATAATAATCTTGACAATCCCTTTTGAGCTTCTTCCTTTGGCTTAAGAGAACTCATCCGGAATGATTCCACAGACAAGAAAATTTGTTAAGTCCGCGAACCATGGCACCTCTTTCATTGAAATTTCCAAAAGTTGCTCATTTGGGAAGGAGTCACTGATTTCAAGGATATCATACGGCCTCCCCTCCACCTCCAAACGAGACATGTGGTCCGCCACTTGGTTTTCACTACCTTTCCTATCTTGGATGTCAATACCAAATTCTTGTAACAAGAGCACCCATCTCACCAACCGAGCTTTGAAGTCCTTTTTGCTCATAATATAACGAAACGTGGCATGATCTGTGTGGATAATAACTTTTGCACCCATCAAGTACGGGCGAAACTTCTCAATTGCAAACAAAATAGAAAGAAGCTCTTTCTTTGTAACGGTATAGTTGACTTGGGCACTATTCATGATTTTACTAGCATAGTAGACTGAATGGAAAATCTTGTTGATACATTACCCCTAAACAACCCCAACCGCTATGTCACTTGCATCACACATGAGTTCAAAAGGAAACTCCAATTTGGAGTGTTGATGATGTGTTTTGTTTTCAAAAGCCAGCAAAAGTTAACCCCGGGCCCGCCCGGTGAAACCCTGAGTCCAAGGGTAGATCTCGATTACCCATAACCCAAGAGTCCATATATGTGCTTTGTTTTCAAATCGAGTCCAAATTCGACTCTCAAATCTCAAATTTTTTTTTTCAAAATATAGATAAAATTCTCCAAACTTTCTTCAAATTCTATGGATTAGAGGTTAAATCTCATAAATAATCATGTAATATAATCGAAAATTAATCAAAATCACTTATCCAATAGTCATAGGTGAAAATCCCCCCTCAAAATCGCCTCAATATGAAAATGACACTAAGTCTCGTTTTTCTAGCCCTTTATTCAGGTGCAGAAGTCGCAATTGCGAATCCCCGCAAATGCAAACAATAACTTGCAAATACTGCACCTAAAAACCTAGGGAAATGTCACAAATGCGACATTGATTTCACATTTGCGAAGTTGTCCCTTCCGCAATTGTGACCAAATGGTCAAAACCGCGACCTTACCCAGCCTAAGCCTTTCTTCGCAATTGCGAGTAAGGCATCACAATTGCAATACTTGACCCCTTTCTGTTCACTTCGCAATTGCGATAACTGGAGCACTAGCACACTAACAACCTAAAATGAGTCAAACCACTCCGAAACACGTCCAAAACTCACCCGAGCTCATAGGGCTCCACACCAAACATTCACACAAGTCTGAAAACATCATACGAACTCACTTGCAAACTCAAAATACCAAAATAACATCCGAAACTATGAAACAGACACCAAAACACATAGAATTCACCATGAAACTCAAGAATATAAAAATCACAACCAAGTGTCTGATTCCTACTAAACCAACTCGGAATGACACCAAAAATTATACATAAATTTCAAATGATAAAACGGACCTATTCCAAGTCCAAAAATCAAAATCCGAACCCGATAACCATGAAGTCAACCTACAGTCACACCAAAGGAATTTCTAAGCCTTCAAATTGCAAAACAAGTCAAATCAACCTAAGGACCTCTAAATTCAATTTCAGGCATATGTCCAAGTCCAAAATCACGATATGAACTTATCAAAGCCATCAAAATACCATTCCAAGGTCATTTTCATGAAAGTCAAAGCTAGGCCAATATTTTCAATTTAAGCTTCTAAACCAAGAACCAAAGAGTACAAATCATTCCAAAACTTCCCCAAAACAAAGCCAACCATCCCCACAAGTAATAAAATCACAAATACACATACATAAAGATTCAAAAAGAAAAACGGGGCTCAAATGCACAAAATAATCGTTCGAGTCGTTATATTCTCCTCGTCTTAAAACAAACGCTCGTCCTCGAACATGCATAGATACATGCCTGAAGTGCCAAAAAGGTGAGGATAACGAATTCACATGTCGTGCTCGGTCTCCCAGGTTGCCTCTTCAACTGGTTGACCCCTCCATTGAACCTTCACTGAAGCAATGTTCTTTGACCTTAATTTTCGGACATGCCTGTGCAAATGGCCACTGGCTACTCAAAATAAGTCAAGTACTTGACCAATTGGACTGAGCTGAAATCTAATACATGTGAGGGATCACCATAATACATCTGAAACATAAAAAATTGGAACACGAGTGAACTGCCAATAAGTTGGGTGGCAATGCAAGTCTGTAAGCTACCTCACCAACTCTCAAGGATCTCAAAAGGACCAATATACCTAGGATCAACTTGCTCTTCTTTCCAAACCTCATCACACCCTTCATGGGTGAAACTATGAGTAGAATCCCCTCTCCCACCGTGCATGCTACATTACGATGATCAGCATAACTATTCTTCCTGGACTGTGTTGTATGAAGCCGATCCTGAATCAACTTGACTTTCTCCAAGGAATTCCGAACCAAATCAGTGCCCAACAACCTAGCCTCCCCAGGCTCAAACCAACCAAATGGAGTACGACACTGCCTTCCATACAAGGCCTTATAAGGATCCATCTGAATATTCGATTGATAGTTGTTGTAGGATAACTTAGCGAGCGGTAGGAACTTATCCCATGGACCCCCAAAATCCATAACACATGCACATAACATGTATTCTAATATCTGAATGGTGCGCTTGAAATGCCCGTCCGTCTGAGGATAAAATGTCGTGCTTAGCTCAACCTGTGTACCTAACTCGCATTGCACAGTTCTCCAGAAATGCAATGTGAAATGTATGCCTCAATCGGAGATAATAGACATTGGCACACCATGAAGACGAACAATCCCACTAATATAAATCTGTGCCCGTTGTTCTGAAGAGTAGGTAGTCACGACCAAAGTGTGCATACTTGATCAGTATCCACAATGACCCACACTACATCAAATTTCCTCAAGGTCTGTGGAAGTCCAACAAAAAAATCTATGGTGATATGCTCCCACTTCCACTCTGGAATATCAAGTCTCTGAAGCAAACCCCCCGGTCTCTGATGCTCGTACTTCACCTACTGATAGTTAACGAGCGCAAAACACACACTTAAATTTTACTCGCTAGTCAAGGATAGTATAGTATAATGTTGTATCCACAGGGATTGGAGTTAAACAGTATTTTCTTAGTTTCTAGCTTGATTGCTATCTAAGAGAATCAACAATTGAGATTTATATGATTTCTAACTAAAATCTAAAGGCATTGACTAATGACGTCCGAAGCAAAGATAAGCAAGGAAGTTATTAGTGGGAAAAAATAGGGATTGATAGGATAGATACAAGATAATTGTTTGGGATATAACTCTAGATAATTCACTTCTAATGTTTAAGTGAGTCTCGCGAATTCACTCAATTATTAGTTCAAACGTTAGGCAAAAACTCCTCTCTCGATTAAGTCTAAAGCTCACAAGATGAACCAATTTAAGCACATGAAGATATGCAAGAGTGCGTAGTGGATTGGTCTTTAAGAAAACCTCTTTCGATTATTCTTCTAACTAGGTTTAACCAATAATTAAACTAGCCTCTTTCGATTATTAAGAAGAATTAATGAACTCAACCAACAAGATAATGCAAAGATATCACAAGTTATGCCTCTCTCGATTACATGAACAAGTGAATATAGATTCAACAATTAAATCATCCAAAAATGCTTCAATATGTAAACTAGAATTATAATTCACAAATAATCATCAAAACACCAAATCCATCAAACCTTAAAGAGAACTACTCCATAGATATGGACCAATACATCAAAAATATTATTAAAGTAAAGGAAAGCATAAATTCAATCCAAATTCGGGTCTTGAGTGTGGAAGGAATGATGAAATTCGTGTGCTCATGTTCTTCCAACTCCTCCTTAGCCTCCTTAGGTCGAATATGTATCAAAAGTCCAGAAAATAATATTTTCCCATGTATTTATACCAGTTTGGGTTGGGCCCAGATGAAATCACCTTCTCCTAGCCGAAATAGGAAAATTACTCTGTAAATATTGCACAGGCGCGATGCATGGGGCGACGCACCATGCGGGGCAATAGTGAGGAAATCCAGAGAGTTGGTTCTGACAAGCAACAGGAATTTGCACAGCTGCGGCGCCCCACGTGTCACCCCAAGCGCCGCAGTAGTGAGGTTTTCTCAGAGTCGAAGTTTTCTTGTGTTTTGTTGCCAGACTTGGTCCTCGACCCCCGAACACGATCCCGACTTAATCCCTTGGGCTTTTACTCAGACTTCAAAGCTCCAAATCACTCAAATTCATTCCATAACATCTACATAGCCTGGAATCACTCCTACAAGGAATAAAACACACAATTAGTGCAAAACACTATCAATTAAAGCTCAAACAAGTAAAGTGCAGTAAATTGGAGTGCAATAAGCGACTAAAATACGAGATTATAGCCTACCATCAACACCCCACACTTAAACCATTGCTCTTCCTCGAGCAATCAAGCTACACTTCACATAGACACGACCTTTTTCAACAACTCTAATAACTCATCATACCAAGAATATTTAAAACAGATTAAGTACAATACCATAACATCCTAGCATCAAGATTTGACTCAAAAGCACCACGTATTATTTATATCCCGCTCACTTACTCTAACATAGAGGTCAACGACATTACCTTTCCTTTATGAATTAAGTGCCCTCACACAACAATAGAGAGTAGTTCCACACATAATAGAAATTAAGAACAATTAGGAACTCAAGATAGAAAGAATTCGCTCACTCTCATAAACAACATTCATGTGCTACAAACAACGTACCATAAGCTTGCCCGTAGTGTAATACTCTACTAATTGAGCTTATTCAGTCAAGGATCAAGTAGAACTTTAATTCGTTGTAATGTAGGCTGCGGAACGGGTAGGATACATTTAGATATAAGAGTGACTACACCTCTCTAAGCACTTTAATACATACACTTAACCGTTCAAAACCCCACACTTATGTCAAACCATAACTCCACCCTTAAATCAACATATATCAACTTTCCAACTTCTTTAAGCACAATTACATCAAGAGTTACCACTATCAAGGAATATTTTTCACAATCATACAATTATTTTTTCTTTCTTTTTCAATTCAAGTGGCTCTTACTTTTTCAAACTAGTGCACCTTTATCCTTATTTCAATAGTTCCACCCAAAAGCCAAACCAATACCCCATACTCTAACTTTTACAAAGTTCACAACAAATTCAAGTGCTCACGAGAGGTAAAAGGTTCAAAATGGATGGTCAATTCAAATAAATGGGTAGGGCTTGTAATGTGGTTGCCAAATAAATAGGATTACAGGCTCAATGGGGTTAACTAAGATACATAACAATTAGGTGCTAACTACTAAAACTAATAAAAGAAAAAAAAACTAGCACTAATATACATACATACATACATACAACATATCCCCACCCCACACTTTAAGCTGTTGCATGTCCCCATGACACACAATTGAAAAACATAAGGTAAAGAAAACTTTCCTGAACATCTAGTCGGGGTCTAAGTCGAAGTCGAGCTCTATTCCTCGCCTTCGCGCTAATGCGCACATCCATGCAGAAAGCTTCTTCTCAGCCTTCTTGGGGTACACCTCACACTTATCTTTCTCACTCAGCACATCCTTCTCTTTTGAGCCCTTCACTTTCCACTCAACGCTTGCAGCTGGTTTTTCCTTTTGTGTATCAAAAGTCACTATCTCCTCACCGACTCTAAGCATGAGTCTCCGCTCATGTATATCCAATTTTGCTCTACCCATTTCTAAGAACGGTCTTCCTAGGATGAGCGGGACCTCCTTGTTCTCATCCATTTTTACCATTATAAAGTCTACAGGAAATACGAACTTATCCACCCGAACTAACACATCTTCCACTATCCCCTCGGGTATCAAAGTCTTTTGGTCTGCCAGCTACAAAGATATTGGCACCAACCTTATCTCTCCAATCTCCTGTAAATAGACATAGGCATTAAATTAATTGAGGCACCATAATCACATAAATACTTATCAAAATTAATAGAGCCAAAAGATCAAGGTATAGTAAAAATCCTTGGATCTCCACACTTTTATGGGAGTTTGGTTTGCAATATCGCACTGCAATGCTATGTGAGCTTCACCACCGAGGTCTCCTCGATTTTCCTCTTTTTCATCAGGATCTCCTTCAAGGATTTGGAATGAGCAGGCATTTGTGAGAGAATTTCTGTGAATGGAAAATTTACATGAACCTGTTTCAGCACATCCAGAAATCTCCCAAACTGTTTGTCCAACTTTTCTCAACTTTGCTTTTAAGGGAAAGGTAAAGCAGGCATATGCTTGCTCTCTTCAGGTTCCTCCCTTCTCGAAGTTTCTTCCTTCTTTTTCTTCTCAGTTTTCATTAGGCCCTTCTTCTTTTTATCAACATTATTTTTCAACTGCTTCCCTCTTTCTTTTTCAAGTATCACATCATCTTGGATTGGGGCGGGATCTTTCAACACTTGCCCACTTCTCAAGGTTACAACATTTACTATTTCTTTAGGATTCTTTTCAATGTCAGCGAGGAAAGTGCCTGGGACCCTCTCAGATAATATTGTTGCAATCTGTCCCACTTGTCCCTCCAGGTTTCAAAGACCAGTGCCCAATTCTTTGATAGCTGCTCTATGGGCGTCTAGCCTCTCATCTGTCTTAACAATGAAAGCCTTCATTAGATCTTCTAGACCAGGCTGAATGGTTTGTTGAGGCTGAAATTGCTGCCTCTGCTAATTTTGGTATACTAGAGCTCCTTGTCCCTACGGTCTAGAGTTATTTTGTTGCCAAGCATTCGCAGTACCTCCAGGTGAACTCCATGAAAAACTGCGGTGCCTCTGACCTATTGCGTTAAAATTGTAGTTCCCCACAACATTTACTTCCTTAGTTGAGGCTTGACACTCATGAGTAGGTGTCTTCTTCCACATATATCACAGGCTGCATGAGTGTCACTTTGTATTGAGGCTAAGGTCGACTTCCTTATCTCTTTGGCCATAGCATCTAGCTATACCTGCACAGATGTGTTAGCATCAACCTGGTGAACACCACTTGATCTTCTTCTTTCAGCACTCTCAGAGGGCCACCGATTTGCATCTTCAGATAACTCATCAAGAACTCTGACTATCTCCTTTGGAGTCTTCTTCATCAACGGGCCTCTAGCTGTATTGCTCAATGTTCTACGTGAGGTCGGTGTCAATCTATCCCAGAAGTCCTAGAGTTGCATTCAGAGTTCAATTCTGCTATGTTGACACTTTCGAACAATCTCCTTACAACTCTCCCATGCTTCAAAAACGATTTCAGTATTTTTCTAGTAGAAGTTATGGATTTCTCTTCTAAACTTGCTCGTCTAAACTGAGGAGAAATATTTATCAAGAAATTTTCTAGTCATCTCCTCCCAAGTTCTAATTGATCCTGTGGGCAAGCTTCAAAGCTCCTGCTTTGCATCATCTTTGAGAGAAAAGGAGAATGTTCTTAAGTACGCTGCATCTTGTGACACACTATTGTATTGAAAGGCGTTCATAATCTCCTCGAAGTACATTAGATGTGTATTTGGATCTTCATTTGGCTTCCCTCTGAAGACACAGTAATTTTGAAGGATTTGAAGCAACCCTTGCTTCAACTCAAAATTGTTCACTGCAATCGGAGGTTGTCTAACACTTGATAAACCTTGATTGTAGACCGGTCCGGCATAATGGCCAAATGATCTCCCAGGCATGGGAGTTATATTTCCTAAGTGGTTTGCACCCAAAGGTTGATTTTGAGCAATTCTACGACCCCTCTCTTCTTCATAGATAATATGTGCATCTCTGATAGCTACTTCCTCAGCATCCCATGCAGCTTGTTCTCGTCGTTAGGCTACCTCTCTTGCAGTGAAATCCAAATTACCCTCACCATTTCCAGCCATATCTTTGGTAGAGGATTTCCCAACCTTTTCTAACATCTCTGTGAGATTTCTTTCCTTCCTCAGTTGTCGTAGTTGTTTTTCAACTTCTGGCTCGTATGGTAGCACTTCCTTCACAGAAGCTCGAGTCATGCACCAATCTAACCTGTATCCTGTGCACAGTCAAAGAACGCCAAACGTAAAAAGAGAAAAATAAAATAAAAAGAAAAAGAAAAATTCCTGAATTAGTACTACAAACTATTTCAACACACCTGATCCTAAAGGTAATACTAAATAGATGGAGAGCATGAGGTGATTCGGGAGAGAAAGGGCGATTAGAGAGAGAAAGCTCTCATGAGCCGAAGTTGATCGAATGAACATAATCGAAGGCCTCCAATATGCAGTAATAGGTAAATTTTCTTATGGGTGGCCTGATATTCAAGAATTGCGTAGAATAATTCCTGCTCAATGTGGAATTAAGGGTGATTGTAATATAGGATTGCTCATAGGGAGACATGTTCTAATTCGATTAACATTATGGAAAGATTTTATCAATTTTACTTCGAAGGCAGTGTATTACTTGAAAGGAAAATATGGCTACGAGTATCAAATGAGAACTTTGATACATGATGCCAAATTCAAAGAAAGAGAAGAAACGTCTAAAGTAATGGCTTGGATTTCATTTCCTAATTTGCTTCATTTTGTTAAAAAAATGCCTCTTTTCTTTAGCCTCAATAGTTGGAAATACATTGCATTTAGACATGGCAACTATCAACAAGACTCATCCAAGCTGTGCAAGAGTCAAGGTACTAGTTGATCTGTTAACTGACTTGCCAAAGAAAGTACGTATGGATATTCAGAATGAAGGTACAGGGAGCACAAGGACTGAATGTGTTAAAGTACAGTATGATTTCATACCCAAATACCATAAATAGTGCAAAGTGCAAGGACATAATATGTTGGAATGTTGGAAGCTTCATCCTGAATTACTGGATGAAAGCTCTATTGAGAAGCAGAAATCAAAGGAGAAGGCAAAGGAAGCAGCACCTCTGATGATCCTATCAAGTGGTAAAGTAGTTGGCAACACTGGTTTACAATGGAAAGAGGTTAATCGAGCACAAAACAAAGACAAGCAAGTAGTTGATTAGTCCAAAGGAAGACTGGAGGTAATGCCAGTTAACTCAGATGCTCAGAAAGTTCAGACAAAGAACAAGTTTGTTGTTGTGGAATTAGAACAAAGGAAAACCAATGAGCACAACCAGTTGATTGTAATTGAAGAAATAGTGGGAGAAAAGAGTGCACATGCATCAATGGCAGCAAAAATAACTTCAGCGCCAGGCAGCAGCGAGCCTCCACAGTCTACAAAGAAACAAATAGAAAGGAATGCAAGTGGAGATATACTAGCAGCTGCAGCAGTCAAAGAACCAACAGGCCACTAGGTTAACAGAACCTTTGGAAACGATGTACAACTAATCAATCATGCCAGGACATCCCCCCCCCCTATTCATGTAGTTTTATGATAGCAGACAAAGTTGTGGATGAGGCTCAAAGAATTCAACTTAGTGAAGGCAAGCTATGGAGTGAGCAAGCAGAGGAAGGATTAGAGGAAGAACAAGTGCCAGTTGGTACAGGCAGTGATGACGAGTCAATAGATGAAGAAGTGGATCATGATTTACAAAGTGTAAATGGTAAAGCAAAATAGCAGGACACAATGGAGGACACTCACAACAATGTTGCAAAAACCAACAAGGAGATCACAACCTTAGAAATAATGCTGCCCAGCACATTGACACCACTTAAGCCTAAGGCAGTTGTTGCCCAAAATGCTGGAGAGTCTAAAGGTAACAAGCAATCAACAGATAGATTGAATAAGAGCATAAAGCTCACTGAGATACAGGACACCTCAACTGCTAAAGCTAAGGAACAGATCAAGATTGGAATAACTGGCTGCTCTCATGAGGTTAGCACAAATAAAGGCCAGCTGATTCACAGCACAATGAATACAGAACTAACTCAAGCAGCCCCCAAATTACAAGTGATAGGTCTCAGAAGTGCAACTGAAAAAGAGGAGCAAACAGCTGAAACAGGGAGAGATCTTGATGAGGAATCCACCACTCAAAACTTAATCAATGTGGCAAGACAAGCAAATCTTTCACCAAAATTGCTGGATGCAGTGAAATCAACTAAAAAAGGCAAGAAAAAACAGGGCAAAGACACTCAAAGTGTAGGGGCAGGAGTCCAAACCAGAAGGATCTTATCCAAATCTCAAATTTAATCATGAATGGGATCATTTGGAATACAAGGTCAGTCAATACAATGAAAGCCTTTGAAAGGCTTATCATATATGCACAGACAGTATCACTTCCAGTTCATTGGAATCATGGAGCCTAAGCAAAAAGCCTAGAGATTGAAGAGATACAAAAGGAGGATTGGACTGCCAAAATTTTATGCCAATGTATCAAACAAGATATGGGTATTTGTGGATGAGGATCATGAAGTAGACATAGTATATGACCTGGAGCAGTAATTAACTTTGAAACTAATAGAGGTGGACTCACAAACCACATTCATTATCACCTTTGTATATGCAAAATGTAATGCCATTGAAAGAATTGAACTGCGGGATAACTTATACAACCTTACCAGAGACATGTCACTGCCTTGGCTTGTAGGAGGTGACTTTAATGTGATATGGGATGAGGAAGAGAAATTTGGAGGACTCCCAGTAACACTAAATGAGATTGAAGACTTTAGACACTGCAACACTTGCAACCTCTCTAAACTTAGCTTTAAGGGAAGCATATACACATGGTGGAATGGGAGAGCAGAGGAAGATTGCATATTCAAAAGGCTGGACAGATGCTTAGCTAACTGTGCACTTCAACAATGGCTGCCATAACTGGAAATCACTCACTTGCCAAAGATAGGTTCAGACCATTGCCCACTGCTACTGACTTGCAACACAAATGCTACACCTATAAAGAAAGCCTTCAGATTTCTAAATTTCTGGATAAAGCCCCACAGTTTTAAAGAAGTGGTAAGAGAGCATTGGAAAGCAGATTTCACTAGGGATCCTTTCATTCTATTTAATCACAAGCTGAAGAAGTTGAAAAGAGCATTATCAACATGGAACAGACCAACATATGGAGACATTTTCCAAAAGATAGAAACTCTGGAGGAAGTAGTCAAAGTACATGAAGCCCAATTTGAGCTTCATCCTACTGCTCAAAACAGAATAAGGTTACAACAGGTGCAAGCTGAACTGATCAAGTACTTAACATTAGAATAAGAATTCTGGAAGAAAAAATCAGGCATGACATGGTTTAAAGATGGAGATAGAAACTCAAAGTTCTTTCATGCACAAGTGAATGGCAGAAGAAAGAGGTTACAACTTAGAAGAATTCAGAACAACATGGGCACATGGCTAGAAGACAATGCTGAAATAGCATATGAAGCAGTCAATTTTTTCAAAAAAACGTTTCATGAAGACACACCCCTACAACATTTGAAATACTGAAGCACATTCCTACACTGGTAGATAATGCAGACAATTATCTATTAATGCAGCAACCAACAAGGGAGGAAGTTAAGGATGCAGTGTTTCGTTTGAATGCAGAAAGTGCAGGAGGACCAGATGGCTTCACTGGGTGCTTTTACCAGTCATGCTGGGATATAGTTGAGAATGATATAGTTGATATGGTAAAAGCAGTCTTTAATGGCCATACTCTTCCCAAGTGTGTCACACACACAAACCTGGTGTTGCTGCCTAAGAAGAAGGAAGTACAAACCTTTTCAGACTTGAGACTAATCAGCCTCAGTAACTTCATCAACAAAATATTCTCCAGATTAGTTCATGACAGACTGGTGATCATTCTACCAAAGCTAATCTCTGATGAACAGGATGGTTTTGTTAAAGGCAGAAGCATAGTAGAAAATTTGCTCTTAACTCAAGAGATTATAGCAAATATTCGACTGAGAACTAAAGCAGGCCCAAATGTTGTAATTAAACTGGATATGACAAAAGCATATGACAGATTGTTATGGCTGTTCCTGACCAGGTAGAAGCTCCATTGGCTTTGTACTGAGAAATGAAAAGGGAGATGTAATACATGCCTACAGTAAGGAGATCAAAGAAAGCACAAACACAGAAGCTGAGGCACAGGCAATGGTAGAGGCCCTGAGATTTTGTGTCCACAATGAACACCTTCTGATAGAACTCCACACTGACTCAATGATGCTACTGAAGAGCATAAAGGGAGAATGGAGAGTACCTTGGTTCATCCAGGAAACTGTTGCAGAAATCAAAGATTTGATGACAAAATTCAATGCAACAGTAGCACACACACTCAGGGAAGGCAACAGATTGGCAGACCATATTGCAAATTATGCTCTGGATAATGGACCTATAGATTGCCATTGCTTTGATGATCTAGACACACAAAGTAGAAGGCTGGTTAATAGTGATAAAATCCAATGTCCATATCTAAGAGTAAAGGTGGTAGGAAACAGAGGGAATTAACTCTACCAATGGAAAAGGAACTTACTGGAAATCACAAACACAGCAGTAGAGATGCAGAAGAGTGGAGCTGTGACACATCATATACTGGAGTGTTACAACCACCTAAATGGATCATTACCATGTACTTGAAACCAAATAATGATTTAACAAGTCTGTTAACTCTGCAGGTACACAAGTGGAACCAAACAAAGTATGGCACCAGCAAGAGGCTAATGAGAGTCCATGATGAGGAGCAGTCATATGCATTGTTATTTGCAGGCTCAATGTTATACTCGGGCTGCCACCACAAGCACCATCATAACAATTGTAATGAGGAGAAACTGGAGAAGTGGATTCAATCTAACATGATGTTTTTTCTTGCAGGACATGCTAGAGGCTGTTATCAACACCTGTTCAATTCTCTAACCACCAGCACTTTGAATCCAAGCAGCAGTGAATTAATAATCACTGTGAGAGATCATACTACTGCCAAAGAACTAATGTGCCATCACATTGCCTCTTTGGTTAGTAGGCTGGATCCCAATTGCTCCAAGCAAGCTCAGTAAACACACAAACACAATCTCAACAAAGTTATTAACTCTGCAGACAACTTGGAGGAGGCCAGATCATTGCTTTCATTACAATGCTTGACAGTAGCATTTTTAATGCCCAATCCATTGCGATCACAGCAATCATCATGGATCCCCATTGCTAGCATACAACACAACAATTCAGCAAGCACACTACTATATTATAGCAGCAACACAGGAGCAATAAGATGGATTTTCTCTATCAACACAAAACAATGGTACCCAGTCAGCACACAACTTAGCAGAAACAACAACATGGACTGGTAATCACAGAGCCTGCAGCAACTACAGCAGCTAGAAGCACACCTAACAGATAATCAACAGAAACATTACTCTGCAGATCACAGGACCACAAAGTACTCAAATCAGCATGCAAATCAAAGACAATTTCCATATCATCAGGAGCAAACAAGAATCTAAAATAATAACAACATAAATACCATCTTCACCACTGAACTCAGCACCCTCCACAATATTGAAAGCAACTTGAAATTGTCCAGATTATTGCTGCAGTTGCAAGGTGTGGTATTAGCACCCCTGGTGCTCAATCTGTTGCAACTACAGCAATCATCTTGGGCATTCCCAGCCACATTGCAATACTGGAAATCATACTCTACTCAGCAGCACATCAGCAATTCACAGAGCCAACAGCCATCACAGGAAACTGAAACACCAATAGACTCTCATCAGAAACAGCATAGGAGCAAGGATATACACAGAAGTGAAGCACATCAACAGCAGCTTCAAGACATAAAAACTCAGCCAGCATATTACCAGCAGAGGAAGCACATATACAAGAGCAATAACAATCCAATTCAACCATCATGGACTCCCTCAGCACTCACATTACACAAACATTCAATCAACACTAAGCAGTATATCAGTAAGGATAAGCACGGACAACACTCAACTCAGCAGCAGCTTCAAGTCATAGAAACACATACTCAAGCCAACATAATTCACAAAACCCCAATTATCTCAAAGCAGCACAGGAACAAGGATCTACACAGGCATAAAGCAAAATAGCAAGCAGTCTCAAGACATAGCAGCAGAGTTAATAGAATACCAGCAAACCAGCACCCTCCATCATACTGTAGGCAACTTGAATTGGTTCAGATTATTGCTGCAGTTGCAAGGTGTGGTATTAGTAAAACCTTGGTTCTCAATCTCTTGCAACTTCAGCAATCATCATGGACACCTCCAACTACAGTGCAGAAATGAAAATATGACTCAACTCAGCACCACAGCAGTACCAGCCACCGGCAGACACCACAAGAATGGAAAGCAACAATAGAACATCATCAGACTGAGACAAGAGAAGACAACAGCTTCCAACTGAACACCAAGCCAAGCAGACTACTCAAAGGAAGACATAGGAAACACACAAACAGTCTACTGCAGCAAGCCCAGCACACAGTCAACAGCAACAATCACTCCACCTTAAACAGTCATCTTCAACTTGGCTTTTCTTTACAAAGTCAAAGCAAAATTGAAGATAGCTCGTGCTCTTTTGTCATTTTTTTTGAGAACTCTAGAAATCTTTTTTGGATATTAGATGTACATACAAGGGACCACTTCCCTAAATCACACAATAGAAGCAGGAACACATGCACTTTTTTGTATAGCTGACCTAGAACAATCTCACTCTGTTTTTGTACATGCGATTGTCTATCACTTTAAAATAGACAATTACCACATTACCATAGGTCTAACATCCTACCACATTTTAGGTATATTTAGTTATCACACTAGGATGATTAAGTGTACATTTACTTTGGTATTGAAGGTAAGGTTTATGTCCCCCTCCACTATTGTATTATACTTCTATTAATAAAATTCTTATTTAGCTAAAAAAAAAAACTATTTCAACACTATTGATTGCCAATCCCCGGCAACGGCAAAATTTGACAAGCGCAAAACACACACTTAAATTCTGCTCGCTAGTCAAAGATAGTATAGTATAATACTGTATCCACAGGGATTGGAGTTAAACAGTATTTTCATAGTTTCTAGCTTGATTGCTATCCAGGAGAATCAATAATTGAGATTTATATGATTTCTAACAAAAATTAACTAAGAATCTAAAGCTATTTTCTAATGACAAACGAAGCAAAGATAAGCAATAAAGTTATCAGCAGGAGAAAATAGGGGTTGATAGGATAGGTGCAAGATAATTGTTTCGGATCTAACTCTAGATAATTCGCTTCTAATGTTTAAGTGAGTCTCTCGAATTTACTCAATTATTAGTTCAAACGTTACGCAAAAACTCCTCTCTCAATTAAGTCTTAACCTCACAAGATGAACCAATTTAAGCACATGAAGATATGCAAGAATGCGTAGTGGATTGGTCTTTAGGAAAACCTCTTTTGATTATTCTCCTAACTAGGTTTAATCAATAATTCAACTAGTCTCCTTCGATTACGAAGAAGAATTAATGAACTCAACCAACAAGATAATGCAAAGATATCACAAGTTATGCCTCTCTCGATTACATGAACAAGTGAATATAGATGCAACAATTAAATTATCCAAAAACGCTTCAATACATAAAACTAGAGTTACAATCCACAAACAATCATCAAAACACCAAATCCATCAAACCCTAAAGAGAACTACTCCATAGATATGAAGCAATTCATCACAAATATAATTAAAGTAAGGGAAAGCATAAATTCAATCCAAACTCGGGTCTTGAGTGAGGAAGGAATGATGAAATCCGTGAGCTCATGTTCTTCCAACTCCTCCTTAGCCTCCTTAGGCCGAATATGTGATAATATTCCATAAAATAACATTTTCCATGTATTTATACCAAGTAGGGTCGGGCGCAGATGAAATCACCTTCTCCTAGTTGAAATCGGAAAATTACTCTATAAAAATTGCACAGGCGCGCCGCATGGGGCGACGTGCCATGCGCGGCATTAGTGGGGAAATCTAGAGAGTTGGTTCTAACAGGCAGTAGGAATTTGCACAGTCAAGGCTCCCCACATGCTGTCCCAAGCGCTGGAGCAGTGATGTTTTCTCAGAGTATGAATTTTTCTTGTATTTTGACGTTCAGACTTGGTCCTCGACCCCCGAACACGATCCCGGCTTAGTATCTTGGGCTTTTACTCAGGCTTTAAAGCTCCAAATCACTCAAATTGATTCCATAACATCTATATAGCTCGGAATCACTCCTACAAGGCATAGAATACACAATTAGTGCAAAACACTATCAATTAAAGCTCAAAACAAGTAAAGTGCAGTAAATTGAAGCACAATAAGCGACTAACATATGAGATTATAGCCTACCATCAACAGTTTAAACACCGAGTATCTTTCTTCATTCTTCTCCCACCAGTAGTGCTGTCTCAAATACTAGTACATCTTTGTAGCACCCGAATGGATGGAATACCACAAACTGTAGGCCACCTCAAGAATCAACTCCCCCAACCCATCCACATTGGGCATACAAATCCGGCCCTATATACACAACACCCCATCATCTCTAATAGAAACCTCGTTGGCATCACGTGCTGCAACATGTCCTTATGGACAAGTAAGTAGGGATCATCATACTGACGCGCCTTGATGCGCTTAAACAAAGTAGACTGAGAAACCACATAAGCAAGAACCTGGCTAGGCTCCAAAACATCCAACCTCACGAGCCGATTGGCTAAGTCCCGAACATCCAATGCTAATGGTTTCTCTCTAACTGGAATATAAACAAGACTTCACATGTTCTCATCCTTCCTACTCAAGGCATCGACCACCATATTAGCCTTCCCAGGATGATAAAGAATGGTGATATCATAGTTCTTTAATAGCTCTAACCACCTTTGTTGCCTCACGTTCAGATCCTTTTGCTTAAACAAGTGTTGTAGACTCCGATGATCTGTGAACACCTCACAAGACGCACTGTAGAGATAGTGCCTCCAAATCTTCAATGCGTGAACAATGGCTGCCAACTCTAAATCATTTACAAGGTATTTCTTCTCATGGGACTTCAATTGACGCGAAGCATAAGCAATCACTCTACCCTCCTGCATCAATACACATCTAATGCCAACCTGCGAAGCATCACAAGAAATTATATAAGAGCCCGATGCTGAAGGCAAAACCAGAACTGGAGATGTAGCAAGGCAGCCTTAAGCTTCTGAAAGCTCTACTCACACTCGTCGGACCACCTAAATAGGTCATCCTTCTAAGTCAGTCTGGTCAAAGGAGCTACTATGGATGAAAACCCCTCTACAAAATGGAGATAATACCTAGCAAAGCCTAGAAATCTCTAGATCTCAATAGCAAAAGACAGTCTGGGCCAACTCTGAACTACCTCCACCTTCTTGGGATCCACCTTAATCCCCTCAATAGACCCTATATGGCCCAAAAATGCCACTGAATCAAACCAAAACTCACACTTGAAGAATTTAGCATATACCTTCTTCTGCCTCAAGGTCTGGAGAATGATCATCAAGTGCTACTCATGATCCTCTCGGCTGCGAGAATACACCAATATGTCGTTAATAAACATGATAATGAAAGAATCAAGATATGGCTGGGATACACTATTCATCAAGTGCATAAATGCTGCTGGGGCATTGGTCAGGCCAAATGACATTACCAAAAACTCGTAGTGACTATAGCGAGTCTTGAAAGCAGTCTTTGGAATATCTGAATCCCGAATATTCAACTAATGATAACTCGATCTCAAATCAATCTTCGAGAATATTCGAGCACCCTGAAGCTGGCCGAACAAATTATCAATACGTGGTAGTGGGTACTTATTCTTGACTGTAACCTTGTTTAGCTACCTGTAATTAATACACATCCTCATAAAGTCGTCTTTATTCTTCATAAATAGAATTGGAGCACCCCAAGGCGAGACACTCGGTCGGATGAACCCCTTGTCATGCAACTCTTGAAGTTGTTCTATTAATTCCTTCAACTCCAATGGTGTTGTACGATATGGTGGAATAGACACTGACTAAGTGCTCGACACCAAGCCAATACCATAATCAATATCCCTATCGGGCGGGGTGCTCGGTAGGTCTGCTGGAAACACATCTGTGAAATCTCTCACTATCGAAACTGACTCAACGGTAGGAGTATCAGCACAGACATTCCTCACAAAGGCTAGATATGCCTTGCACCCATTCTCAACCATTTGTTGCTCCTTCATAAAGGACACACCCTATTAGGAATGTAATCCAATGTACCTCTCCACTCCAATTAGAAACCTGGCATAGCCAATGTCACGGTCTTGGCGTGACAGTCCAGAATAGCGTGATAGGGCAGCAACCAATCCATACCCAATATCACGTAAAAGTCTACCATACTGAGTAGCAAATGGTCAACTCTGGTCTCATAACCCCATATGGTGACCAAACACGACTGATAAACACGGTCTACAACAATAGAATCTCCCACAGGCATAGACACATAACAGGGGTACTCAAAGAATCATGAGATAATATCCAAATATGGAGCAAAGTACGATGACACATACGAATAAGTGGAACCCAAATCAAATAAAACTGATGCATCCCTATGACAGACCGGAATAATACCTGGGATGACAACATCCGATGCAACAACCTTAGTCCTACCTAGAAAATCATAGCAACGGGCATGGTCTCCCCCTCTAGGACGACCTTTACCCGCCTGACCTCCACCCATAGCTGGCGGTGCAGGTAGAGTGGCAACTGGAGCAGCAACCATAGCTTGTGCACCTTGTGGAATCCGTGGAGTCTGTGTAGTCTATGGAGGTGCACCCCTCCTAAGCCCGGGGACAGGCCCTATATCCCTGGTATCACCACACTCGAAAATGACCTCTTTGCGGGCGTGGATGCTAAAACTGAGTCTCACCAGGTCGACTAGATTGACCGCTCTAGGCACCCCGTGCAAGAGGTGCACTGGAAAGTGGTTGTGCCCAATAGATGACCTGAGAACTCAGAATAGCTGGAGCACTTCGAGTAGCTGGAAGTGGTGAATGAACTGGTTGACTCATATAACCTCTACCATGAAGAGCTGGAACTGTAGCGCGAGAACCACTAAACCTCTGGCATCTCGGGGCCTCTTGGCCTCGCTCTCCTGGCTACGCATACACTCCATCCTCTAAGTGACCTCCAGCACTTACTGAAATGGAGTATCCATCTCTATCTCCCAAGCCATATTGAATCTAAGACCGTAATTGAGCCCCTCGATAAATCTACAGACTCGCTCTCAGTCTGTAGAAACCAAAATGGGTGCATGACGAGATAACTCACTAAACCTGATGGTATACACCGACACCATCATAGTCCCCTAACACAGTTGCTCAAACTCTATGTGTCACGCATCCTGGAAAGTCTGGGGAACAAACTCCCTCATAAACTTGAGCCTAAGTGAGTGGTGATGCATCAACTGAACTACCCTCCTCATAAGCTTGCCACCACCTATATGCTACCCTTGATAGCAGAATTGTAGTAAAGGCAACTCCGCTCACCTCCACAATGCCCATGGTGCGGAGAATACGCTGGCACTTGTCTAGAAAACCTTGTGCATCCTCAGTACCTACGCCACCAAAAGTAGGATGATCATACTTTTTGAACCTTTCAAGTCTCCTCTACTCCTCCTCAGAGGCCTCTGGCCTGACCTCAAGCTAAACCAGAAAAATGGGTTGTGCTGGCATAACTCCCGGAACCTAATCAACATGGACCCGCTGCTTTGGAGTACAGGCCGCGGAAGTCTAAGCTCCTCCCCAAGCCTGAGATGTAGCTGGTGCAATTGGGATCAATGCCTCCTGAGCTAAAGTGCCGAACATACTCAGAAAATATGCCTAGGTCACCTGGATTTCGGGGGTAGCAACAGGTACCTCAGGTGCCTGTCCCCCAACCAGAGCTACTGGTGGCTCCTCAGTCGTTGCTCGGGCAGGTGCTCGGGCTGAAGCACGTGCCCCTCCTCGGCCTCGGCCTCTCGTGGCTCTAGCAGAGGGTGCGAGTGTCTGCTCATCCGATCTAGCGGTGTGTGTCTTCACCATCTGTGAGAGAATTGAAAGACAAAGGCTCAGATTTCAGAATCAACAAATCTGCATGATAAGAAATCAAAGAAGTGGAATTTCCTAATAGTTCTGTAGCCTCTCGAAGATAAGTACAAATGTCTTTGTACCGATCCACAAGACTCTAGTAAACTTGCTTATGACTCATAGCACCTATGAATCTAGAGCTCTAATACCAACTTATCACGATCCCAAAATCTCACATTAGGAAGTCGTGATGGCACCTAGTCTCTAAGACTAGGTAAGTCTAATACACATTGAGAATTCAGCAGAAATACTGATAATATATTAAATTAAACTGATAAATTTTATAATAAAAGCAAAACGGGACAACAGTCATATAACTCCCAAGACCGGTGGTACAGAGTCATAAGCTCTAATGAAGTACACTAGGAGTCTCTAAATATAATATTATTTTGACATGAAGATAAATAGTAGTAAAGACAATATCATAAGGTGACTCCAAAGCCTGCAAGCTTCGAGCAGGTTTACCTTGAAGTCTCCGAAACGACTGAATCAACTCACTGGCATCTGACACGTGCAGAAGTACTTGGATCTGCCCCAAAAATATTCAGAAACATAGCATGGGTACACCACAACGGTACCCATTAAGTATCATGCCTAACATCGTTAGATTAGTGACGAGGTCAGATCAAGAAATCTACCAGATGTAGAAACCCGTGTAGATTATTAATATAATCTAACAACGCGGAAGTAAAGGCAATAAATGACAATAAAGCAATTTATCAATACAAGGCTAATTACGAAAATAAAAGCAACAAATGACAACAAAAATTGTATATATGATAAAAACAACAAGTAACCAATTACAATCAAAATACGAATGGAATGAGGTAAGGAAACAAACAATAATTGTTCAAATCAACAAGCCTTTCCAACATAGAATGTACGATGAGAATCACACCAAGGTACCAAACCTCATATTCATATTTCACAAGTCACAATCACAATCTTCCTTATATCCCCGCGTGAGCCTTACATTTGTTTTAAAAACATTTTTTGCGAAATACTTTCACACGCTTTAGCCCCATTATATCCCCGCGTGGCTTCAAGTAATTCCCTTATTAGAAACACATGCATAAATTCCACCTTATATTGCCTCATGCACATCAATACACCACCCTTATACCGCCGCATGCGCATCAATATTACAATACAATAATCAACTCACACCACACATGCCCATATGCCACAATATTGCCAAAATCAACAATACCAATATCACTACCACACATAGCCCACGACTCAACCACAATGTGTACAAGAATCTCAATAACAATAAAATGAATGGGAAATAACTCAACAAGGAAAGGTATTCCAATAATCAACAACGTCAACACAAAACATATTAATAGCTCTCAATAACTGCAATCTCAATAAACTCAACAATGAAGGTATTTCCATGAAATGACAACTTTAATTCAAATACATAATATAAGCTCAACAATAAAAGAAATATCATGAAATAGCAACTACGAGTAACTGCATGAGAATAACTCAACAATGGAAAAGATAGCATGTAATAACAACTATTAATAAATGCATATAAGAGTTACCTCGATAATGAAAAATAGAACATGTAACAACAACTACAATTAAACCATGTAAGAATAAGCTTGACAACAAAAGATAGAACGAATAATAACAATTTCAATTAAATGCTTATAAGTAACCTAAGAGTCTAAAATGGTCAATTTTCATATATAAGCCCGTGTACGCACTCTCCACCTCATGTACACATCTTCCACATAATTCAAATAGTATAATCAAACCCACTCCTAAGGCGTATTTTTTTTACACAAACTTAGGCAAGATATTTACCTCAACTAGGCCAAATCAACACTAAAAATTGGCTTTTCCCATAAAATTTTCCTTCCCACGGCTCAAATCTAACCAAAAACTACTTAATATCATCAAATAATGCAAGAGAAACCATTATCAATTAATAAAGCTAAAATCTTTACACAATTCCCCAAAAGTCAACAAAAGTCAACCCCCGGCCCGCCCAGTCAAAACTCAAGTCCAAGGGTAGATCACGACTACGCATAACCCCACGAGTCCATATATGTATTTTGTTTCCAAATCTGAGTCCCAATTCGACTCTCAAATCACAAATTTTTATTTCTCAAAACATAGGCAAAATTCCCCAAAATGTTTCTTCAAACTCCATGGATTAGAGGTTACATATCATAGTATCGAAAATTGATCAAAATTATTTATCCAATAGTTGTAGGTGAAAATCCCTCCACAAAATTGCCTCCTATCGAGTCTAAGGTTCCAAAATATGAAAACGAGACTAAGTCCCATTTTTTCAGCCCTTTTGTTCAGGTGCAGAAATCGCAATTGCAACCCTAGGTTCGCAATTGTGGGTCGTTACATTTGTGAAGACCTTTATAGTTGATCCCACCTTGTTTAGGATTAAGGCATAGTTATTTGTATTTGGTGATATTACACCTCATGAATCTAGAAACAAATTTTAACAGGAAAAGTTTGCTATCCTATTATTTGTCAATTTGGATACAAAATTGAAAGACATATAAAACCTATTTATTTCACCTTTTTTAAGCGCAAAAGGAGAAAATGAAAAAGGGAATAAAGAGAAAAAGCAAGTGATATTTGGTCTGAAATCTTATAGGTCCGGGAAAAATCACAGGCAAGGAAATTTTCCAAATAAACCTAATTAGATATCATATTTTGGTTTTATGTATAAGCCGAAAAACTAAAATCATGCCAAGATGGTGTCACTATATTTTCGATTTTCTGTAATAGATTGTGAGAGACTGCTACACATTTGTTACTAGAATATGAAGATATCCTAGAACATCACAGTTACATATTTACATAAAGTTTCCTTCTAAAGGAAAATTCCAGAAAAAACATAAGAAAAAAATTACTTTTTTTCTCCCCCATCCACCCCTCTCCCCCCAACCATTCTTGGCCCTCCTCCCAAAATAAATGTAATTAGTCATTACAAAGATGGAACTTGAAGTAGAATGGTCTGTATATTGAATGTGGTACCTGTATAGGATAAAAGATAATACAATAGAACAGAAATCTTACAATTACATAGGACTGATTATACTATAAAGCCTCTTTTACATCTTGAGCAACAATGAGTTCCTCCAGCTGAAAACCATCATCAGTCTCCGAAAGCATCAAAATATCATTTTCTACAGTGAAATTATATTGTACTCCTATGGATCTCAGCAGCTGGTACACTTCAAACATTGAGGGTCTCTCCTTATGTGCAGACAATACACAACTACAATAAACTTTAAGAACATAGAAGACCTCATCATCATAACCTTTCGTAATGATTCAGTTGGTTATTTTGAGTGTCTTAGCCTCGTTTCCCCTATTTGACGCTTTACATAAGTGTATTTATAGTTACGTGTTAAGGGGTTGATTGCTATGGTTTCGTAAAAGTTTTAGATTGATTTGGGACACTTAGTCCCTTGGTTGGAGGCTTAAGTTGTAAGAGTTGACCGGAGTTTGACTTTTGTGTAGACGATTTTGAAATAGTGTTTTCATGGTTCTAGTACTTCGTATGATGATTTTGGACTTAGTTTGTATGTTCGGATTTGAATTTAGAGGTTTCTAGGTTGTTTTGGATTGAATTGGCGAAAGTTAAAAATTAAAAGTTTGGAAGGTTGATAGGTTTCCATAGGTTGACTTTGCTGATATCAGCTTCGGATTGTGGTTTCGGGAGTTAGTATAGGCCCTTTATGTCATCTGTGACTTGCATGCAAAATTTGAGGTCATTCGGAGTTGTTTAGACTTGTTGGGCGTAAGTTTTGAAATTGGAAACTTGGATTAGCTCTTTAGGCTTGAATTGAGGTGCAATTTATAGTTTTGATGTTGTTTGGTGTGATTTGAGGCCTCGAGTAGGTTCGTGTTATGTTTTGGGATTGTTCGGTGTGTTTGGACGGGGTTCCGAGGGCCTCGGGTGTGTTTCGGATAGGCTACGGACCGTTTCACCATGTTTGTACTACTGTTTCTAATGACTGGTGCATCCTTCATCATGATCACGACTAAGGAGTCGCGTTTACGAAGGCCTTTTTGGCGTCTGGCAAGTTTGTACTTCGCGTTCATGAGAATAGGGACTTGTTTGCGAGGATTTGGGGAGGCAGTGACTCACGATCGCGAGACGAGCTACGCGTTCGCATTGAAGAGGAGACCGGCTGGGCATCAGACTTTTTAGCCTTCGCGGCTGGTGGAGCGCATTCGCGTAGGCATATATTGGATTGGTCATCGCGTTCGCGACTGGGATATCGCGTTCGCGAAGAAGGGTGTAACAGTTGGGTGAATTTGTCCTTTATGATCACGAAGATATTTTTGCAATCACGATGTCTATACCTGGGCAGACCTATTTAATACTCTATTTCAAGGTTTTTGTTATCTAATCACATTTTGAATTAGAGAGCTCGATTTTGGACGATTTTAGAGGGGACTTTAACGATTTGGATTGGGGTAAGTATTTTTTACTCGAATTTTATTTATATTTCATGACTCCAACCTCGATTTTAGTGTTTGATTAATGATTTGAATTGGAGAAATTAGGAGTTTCAGTAAAAACATTTCTAAAACATAAATTGATGATTTGAACACCGATTTGAGGTCGAAATTGGATGATTTTGGTATGGTTGGACTCGTATCGGAATGGGTGTTCGGAAATTATGAGTTTTGTCAGGTTCCGAGGTGCGGGCCAGGTGTTATTTTTTAATTTTATTTAAAGATCGAATCTTTATTACTAGTAATTGCTTTTATTTATGACATTAAGTTATTTTAGCTAGATTCGAGCTGTTAGGAGGTAGATTTGCACAGGAAAAGCTTATTAGTGGATTGATTTAGCTTGTTTGACGTAAGTATCTTACTTAAGTTTGTGTGGGGAAATTACCCCATAAGATTTGGTCTAATTGCATTATTTGAATTATGTGAAAGACGTGTGTATGAGGTGATAAGTGTGTACGCGGGCTTATATGGGGAAATTGACCAGTTTAGAGTCTTAGGCTATTAAGATTCTTTTAATTGTAGTTGTTGTTATATGAAATATCTTTCATTGTTGAGTTATTTCCCATTTCATTTGTTGTTGTTGAAATTCTTGTACATATTGTTATTGAGCCGTGAGCTATATATTATTGTGATATTGGTATTGTTGTTTTGGCAATATTGTGGCATATGGACACGTGTGGTGCGAGTTGATTATTTTCTTGTGATGAGATGCGCATGCGGCGGCATAAGGATGGTGATATCGATGCGCATGCGGCGAGATAAGGGGGTTTTATGCGTGAATTTCTAGTAAGGGGAATAACTTCATTTTTTAGCACACGCGGCGAGATAAGGGGACTAAGCGCGTGAAGCTATTTTGAAAACAAAATATTTTTAAAATAAATGTAAAGCTCACACGGCTTCATAAGGAAGATTTGTGATTTCTGACTTGTGAATTATGATTATGAGGTGTGGTACTTCGGGGTAATTTTTATTGTAAATTGTGTGTTGGAACGGCTTGATGCTTTCAACTGTTATTGTTTTCCTTAATTTATTTCACTTGTATTTTAACTGTGTTTGATTATTTTGTTGTTCATCATATTTTTACTCTTGTTGCCATTTAGTGCTTTTACTTCCCGTTTTAGCTCTATGTTAATATTATGCACAGGTTTTCATGTCTAGTGAGTGTCTTGACTTGTATCTCGTCATTACTCCACAGAGGTTAGTCTTGATACTTACTGGGCACCATTATGGTGTACTCATACTATGCTTCTGTATGTTTTTGTGCAGATCCAGGTACCTTGGAGCGTGTCGGGCGCTAGCTAGTTGCTTTTGAGTTGCTGAGGAGACTTCAAGGTATACCTGTCATCCCGTCGCAGGTCTCGGAGTCACTCTTTGATGTTATCTTTACTACTATCTATTTTCATTCCAGTACGGTGTTATATTTAGAGATTTCTAGTGTATTTAGTAGAACATTTGACTCCGTACTATTGGTTTTGGGATGTATGATGATTGATCAGTTTCAGTTTTTATTATGTCATTTATCAGATTAAGTTAATAGCTAACTTTTTTATTTCTATTAAATTCTCAACATGTATTAGGCTTACCTAATCTTAGAGACTTGTTGCCATCATGAACCTAAAGGTGGGATTTTGGGGTCGTGACAAGTTGGTAGTAGAGCTCTAGGTTCATAGGTGCTACGTGTCATAAGCAAGTTTAGTAGAGTCTTGCGGATCGGTATGGAGATGTCTGCACTTATCTTCGAGAGGCTACGAAACTATTAGGATATTCCACTTCTTTCATTTTTTATCGTGCGAATTTGTTTATTTCGTAATTTGAACCTTTGTCTTTCTATTCTCTCACAGATGGTGGGACATGCACTACTGGATCAGCTGAGCAGACACCTGCATTCCCTGCTAGAGCCACGAGAGGCCGGGGTCGAGGTAGAGGATGAGGAGGGGCACATGCCAGAGCTAGAGCACCTACCAGAGCATCGACTAAGAAGCCACCAGTAGCTCTGGTCGGGGGCAGGCACCTGAGGCGCCTGTTTCTACCCCTAGACTCCAGGAGACCTTAGCTCAATTTTTGAGCATGTTCGGTACTTTAGCTTAGGCGAGATTGATCCCAGTTACACTAGATACTTCTCAGGCTGGGGGAGGAGCTCAGACTCCCGCCGACCGTACTCCAGAGCAACGGGTCCATGTTGATCAGGTTCCATGTATTATGCTAGTACAGCCCGTTATCACGATTCAGCCCGAGGTCTGGCCAGTGGCATTAGAGGAGGAGCAGAGGAGGCTTGAGAGGTTCAAGAAGTATGATCCTCCTACGTTCAGTGGCGCAGAATCTGAGGATGCACAGGATTTTCTAGACCAGTGCCACTATATTCTCTGCACCATGGGCATTGTGGAGGTGAGCGGAGTCGATTTTACAGGGTCAACATATTGATTGGGGGTTCTTAAGAGGAGGTTGTCTAGCTTATGCAGCGCCACTTACTTGGGCTCAATTTCTTGATCTATTTTTTAGGGAATTTGTTCCACAGACTCTCAAGGATGTGTGGCGCTCAAAGTTTGAGTAGTTGCGTCAGAGGACATACGGTGTCAGAGTATGCCATGAGGTTTAGTGAGTTATCCCGCCATGCACCTACTTTGGATTCTATAATCAGAGAGTGAGTACAAGGGGCTCAGTTATGGTATTAGATTCGGTATGGCATGGGAGTTGGAGGCTGATATTCCATTCCAACAGGTTTTGGAGATTGCTTGGAGGTTGGAGCGTATGCATGGCCAGAAGAGGGAGGATAGTGAGACCAAGAGGCCTCGAGATTCTCAAGCCTGCTCTGCAATTTCAGCTCGTCATGGCAGAGGTTATGTCAGTCGACTAGTTCATTCGGTGCTTCAGGCTACTCGTAGTGCTTCAGCTATTCAGACACCTAAGAGTGCCATTTTGCACAACCACTTTCCAGTGTACCTCCTGCATTGGCTGCCTATAGTAGTCATTCTTACCGACTGGGTCAGACTTAGTTCCAGCAACCATGCCCGCACAAAGGTTGTTTCAAGTGTGGTGATACTAGGCATATGGTGAGGGACTATCCCAGACTTAGGAGGGCTGCTACTCCACAGGGTCCACAGCCTATGGTTACCACTATAGTTGCTACTCCACCCACACAGTCAGCTAGGGGTGGAGGTCAGTTGGGTAGAGGTCATCCTAAAGGGAGAGGGCAGGCCCATTGTTATCAAAGGTATTGTTCTGGTTTGTCATAGGGATGCATCAGTTTTATATGATTTGGGTTTCACTTACTCGTATGTGTCATCTTACTTTGCTTCATATTTGGATATATCTCGTAATTCTTTGAGTGCCCCTGTTTATGTGTCTACGCCTGTTTAGGATTCTACTGTGGTAGACCATGTTTATCGGTCGTGTTTGATCACTATCGGGGTTTTGAGACCAGGGTTGACCCAATGCTACTCAGTATGGTGGACTTTTATGTGATTTTAGGCATGGACTGGTTGTCGCATATCATGCTATTCTGAATTGTTACGCTAAGACTGTGACATTGGCTATGCCAGGATTGCTGCAGTTGGAGTGGAGATGTACTTTGGATCATGTTCCTAGTAGGGTGGTGTCCTTTCTGAAGACACAATAGATGATTGAGAAGGAATGCTTGATATATTTAGCCTTTATGAGGGATGTCAGTGCTGATACTTCTACCATTGATCCAATTCTTGTAGTGAGAGATTTCCCGAATATGTTTTTAGTAGACCTACCAGGAATGCCGCCCGATAGGTATATCGAATTAGGTATTGACTTTGTTCTGGGCACTCAACCCATCTTTATTCCACCATATCGCATGGAACCAGTGGAGTTGAAGGAATTAAAGGAACAACTTTAGGAGTTACTTGAAAAGGGTTTCATGAGGGCGAGTGTTTCACATTGGGGTGCTCTAGTTCTATTTGTTAAGAGGATAGACGGCTTTATGAGGATGTGTATTGATAACAGGAAGTTGAACAGAGTTACAGTCAAGAACAAGTACACATTACCGCGTATTATGGATTTGTTTGATCAACTTCATGGTGCTCGTGTATTCTTGAAGATTAATTTGAGATCGGGGTACCATCTATTAAAGATTCAGGATTCAGATATTCCCAATACAACTTTCAGGACCCACTATGGTCACTATGAGTTTCTGGTGATGTCATTTGGGCTGACCAATACCCCAGCAACATTTATGCTCTTGATGAATAGTATATTCTAGCCATATCTTGATTCATTTTTCATCGTGTTTATCGACGACATATTAGTCTATTCTCGCAGCCGGGAGGATTATGAGCAGCATTTGAGGATCGTGCTCCAGACTTTAGGAGAAGAAATTATATGCTAAATTCTCCAAGTGTGAGTTTTGGCTTGATTCGGTGGCATCTTTGGGCCATGTGATGTCTAGTGAGGGGATTAAGCTGGATCTGAAGAAGGCGGAGGCAGTTCAGGGTTGGCCCAGACCGTCTTCTACTACCGAGATCCGGAGTTTTCTAGGCTTGGCTGGGTATTATTATCATTTTATGGAGGGGTTTTCATCCATCACAAATCCTTTGACTAGATTGGCTCAGAAGGGTGCCCATTGAGGTGGTCTGACTAGTGTGAGAAGAGTTTTCAGAAGCTCAATACTATCTTGGCTACAGCTCCAGCTCTGGTTTTGCCTTCAACATCGGGTTCTTATACAATTTATTATGATTCTTTGCGGGTTGGTATTGGGTATGTATTGATGCAATAGGGTTGAGTGATTGCTTATGCTTCGCGTCAGTTGAAGCCCCATGAAAAAAAAATACCCAGTACATGATTTAGAGTTGGCAGCCATTGTACACGCGCTGAAGATTTGGAGGCACTATCTCTACGGCGTGTCTTGTGAGGTATTCACAAATCACATAAGTCAACAACACTTGTTTAAGTTAAAGGATATGAACTTGAGGCAGCGGAGGTGGTTAGAGCTACTAAAAGACTATGATATCACCATTCTTTATCATCTCGGGAAGCCAATGTGATGGCCGATACTTTGAGTAGGAAGGCTAAGAGCATGGATAGTCTTGCTTTTGTTTCAGTTGGGGAGAGGACGTTAGTTTTGAATGTTCAGGCTTTGGCCAACAGGTTTGTGAGGTTGATATTTCGGAGCCTAGGCAGGTTTTTGCTTGCGTGATTTCATGGTATTCTTTGTTTGACCACATCAAGGCACATCAGTATGATGACACCCACT
The DNA here is from genome assembly GCA_002018475.1 of Nicotiana obtusifolia. Taxonomy (NCBI): domain Eukaryota; kingdom Viridiplantae; phylum Streptophyta; class Magnoliopsida; order Solanales; family Solanaceae; genus Nicotiana; species Nicotiana obtusifolia. The sequence goes on from MCJB01016902.1 coordinate 63,504, forward strand.
TGCTTGTCCTTAAGGATATGCTACAGCATGGTGATGCCAAGGAGGTTACTACTAGTGATGATGGGGTGTTGAGGATGCAGGGTTATATTTGTGTGCCCAATGTTGATGAATTAAGTGATTTGATACTCGTGGAGGCCCATAGTTCGCGGTATTCCATTCATCTGGGTGCTGCGAAGATGTACCATGATGTGAGGTAGCACTAATGGTGGAGAAGAATGAAGAAAGATGTTGTTAGGTATGTTACTCAGTGTTTGAACTGTCAGCAGGTGAAGTATGAGCATCAGAGAACATGTGGTTTACTTCAGAGGCTTGATATTCCGGAGTGGAAGTGGGAGCATATCACCGTGGATTTTGTAGTTGGACTTCCATGGACCTTGATGTTGTGTGGGTTATTATGGACAAACTGACCAAGTCTGCACGCTTCATTCCTGTCATGACTACCTATTCTTCAGAGTAGCTGGCTCATATTTACATTTTTGAGATTGCTCGCCTTCATAGTCTGCCGGTGTCTAATATCTCGGATCGAGGCACACAATCACATTGCATTTTTAGAGAGCCGTGCAGTGAGAGTTGGGAACACAGGTCGAGCTGACTACAGCATTTTATCCCCAGACGGACGGACAGTCCGAGTGCACTATTCAAATATTAGAGGACATGTTACGTGCCTGTGTCATTGATTTCGGGGGTTCGTGAGATTAGTTTCTACTGCTCGTAGAGTTCGCCAACAATAATAGCTATCAGTCGAGCATTCAGATGGCTCTTTACGAGGCCTTATATGAGAGGAGATGTCGCTCTCTGGTTGGTTGGTTGGTTTGAGCCTAGGGAGGCTAGGTTGTAGGGCGTTAATTTGATTCAAGATGCTTTGTAGAAGGCGAAGTTGATTTAGTAGTGGCTTCGTACAACACAGTCCAGGCAAAAGAGTTATATTGATAGGAGGGCTCGTGATGTGGCATTCATGGTGGGTGAGAGGGTTCTACTAAGAGTTTCGTCCATGAAGGGTGTGATGAGGTTCGGGAAGATGGACAAGTTGAGCCCTCAGTATATTGGTCCTTTCGAGGTCCTTGAGAGAGTTGGTGAGGTGGCCTACAGATTTGTATTTCCATCCAGCTTATCGGAAGTGCACCGGGTGTTCCATATTTTCGTGCTCCAGAAGTATTATGGAGATCCGTCACATGTATTAGATTTCAACTCAGTCCTGTTGGACAAGGATTTGACTTATGTTGAGGAGCCGGTGGCTATCTTGGGAAGCAGATCCAGAAGTTGAGATCGAAGAATATTACGTCGGTGAAGGTTTAGGGGAGAGGTCAACCGGTCAAGGAGGCGACTTGGGAGACCGAGCATATGCGAAGCCGATATCCTCACCTTTTTGGCACTTCAGGTATGTCTCTATACTCATTCAAGGACGAAGGTTTGTTTAAGAGTGGAAAAATAAAATGATCCGATCGGTCATTTTGAGTATCTTTCCCCGTTTCCCTTATTTGATAGTTTACATATGTGTATTTATGAATAAGCGACTTGCGAGGTTGATTGGTGTGGTTTCGGAAAAGTTTTAGATTGATTTGGGATACTTAGTCCCTTGGTTGGAGGCTTAAGTTGTAAGAGTTGACCAGAGATTGACTTTTATGTAGACAACTCCGGAATAGTGTTTTCATGGTTCTGATAGCTTCGTATGGTAATTTTGGACTTAGGTGTATGTCCGAATTTGAATTTGGAGGTTTCTAGGTTGTTTTGGCTTGAATTGGCAAAAATTAGAAAATTGAATGTTTGGAAGGTTGATAGGGTTGATCGAAGGTTGAGTTTTTTGATATCGGATTCAGATTGTGTGTTTTGGAAGTTGGTATAAGTCTGTTATGTCATTTGAGACTTACATGCAAAATTTGAGGTCACTTGAAGTTGTTTAGGCTTGTTCGGCATAAGTATTAAAATTGAAAACTTGGATTAGTTCATTAAGCTTGAATTGATGTGCGGTTCATAATTTTGATGTTGTTTGGTGTGATTTGAGGCCTCGAGAAGTTTCTTTTTATGTTTTGGGATTGGTTGGTGTGTTTGGATGGGGTCCCGGGGTCTCGGGTGTGTTTCGGATGGGCTACGGGACATTTCACCATGTTTGGACTGCTGTTTTTGATGTCTGGTGCTTCTTTCATTGCGATAACCACTAAGGAGTTGCGTTCGCGGAGGCCTTTATGACGTCTAGCAGGATTGTACTTCGCGAAACGTTGTGACTCGCGATTGCGAGATGAGCTACGCATTCACATTGAAGGGGAGACCGACTAGACATTAGGCCTTTTAGCATTCACGTTCGCGGCAGGTGGAGTGCGTTCGGTAGGCATATGTTGGGTTGGTCATCGCGTTCGTAACTGGGATGTCGCATTCGTGAAGACGAGTTTAGTAGCTGGGTGAATTTGTTCTTCGCGGCCGCGAAGGTATTTCCTTGATCGCGATGTGTATACCTGGGCAGACCTATTTACTACTTTATTTTGAGGGTCTTTGTTATGTTATCATATTTTGAGTTAGACAACTCGATTTTGGGCCATTTTGGGAGGGATTTTTACGATTTGGATTGGGGTAAGTATTTTTTGACTCGAATTTTCTTATATTTCAGGATTCTAACCTCGATATTAGTGTTTGATTAATGGTTTGAATTAGAAAAATTGGAAATTGTAGTAAAAACTTTTCTAAAACATAAATTTATGATTTAAAGTCCAATTTGAGGTCGGAATTAGATGATTTTGATATGGTTGTACTCATATCGGAATGGGTATTCGAAATTTATGAGTTTTGCGGGGTTCCGAGGTGCGAACCTGCGGCTGACTTTTTAGGTTGACTTTTTGATTTTTATTAAAGATCGAATTTTTATTACTCAAAATCGTTTCCTATGGATTTTATATATGATATTAAGTTATTTTGGCTAGATTTGAGCTATCCGGAGGTGGATTTACGTGGGTTTGATTTAGCTTGTTTGAGGTAAGTATCTTGTCTATCTTTGTGTGGTGGAATTAACCCATAAGATTTGGTTTAGTTGCTTAATTTGAATAATGTGAAAGACGTGTACATGTAGTGACCAGTGTGTACGCAGGCTTATTTATTGAAATTGATAGACTCTTAAGCTATTAATATGCTTTTAATTGAAGTTGTTGTTATATGGAATATATTTCATTGTTGAGTTATTTCCCATTTCATTTGTTGTTGTTAAAATTCTTGTACACATTGTTGTTGAGTGATGGGCTATATATTATTGTGATATTGGTATTGTTGTTTTGGCAATGTTATGGCATATAGGCACGTGTAGTGCGAGTTGATTATTGTGTTGTGATGAGATGCACATGCGGCGGCATAAGGGTAGTGATATGCGCATATGATGAGATAAAGGGGTTTTATGCACGTGTTGCTAGTTAGAGGAATTACTTCATTTTTAAAGCACACGCAGCGAGATAAGGGGGCTAAAGCGCATGAAGCTATTTCGAAAAAATTATTTTTAAAATAAATGTAAGGCTCATGCGGCTCATAAGGAAATTTTGTGATTTGTGACTTGTGAATTGTGATTATGAGGTGTGGTACCTCGGGTGGTTCTTATTGTAAATTCTGTGTTGGAACGACTTGATGATTTGATTGTTATTATTTTTCTTAATTTATTTAACTTGTATTTTAACAGTGTTTGATTATTTTGTTGCTCGTCACATGTTTACTCTTCTTGCCATTTATTGCTTTTACTTCCCATTGTTAGCTTTATATTAATATTTTGCACAGGTTTTTATGTCTAGTGAGAGTCTTGACTTGTACCTCGTTACTACTCCGCCAAGGTTAATCTTGATACTTACTGAGTACCGTTATGGTATACACATACTACGCTTTTGCATATTTTTGTACAAATTCAAGTACCTCGGAGCGTGTCGGACTGTCGCTAGTAGCTTTTGAGCTGCTGAGGAGACTTTAACGTATATATATTACCTCGTTCGCAGGCCTCGGAGTCGTCTTCTTATGTTATCTTCACTATTGTTTATTTTCATTTCAGAACAATATTGTATTTAGAAATTTCTAGTGTATTAAGTAGATCTTATGACTCTGTACTATCAGTTTTGAAGATGTATGGCTATTGATCGGTTTTAGCTTTTATTATGTCATTTATCAGTTTAAGTTAATAGCTAAGTTGTTTAATTCTGTTAAATTCTCAGCATGTATTAGGTTTACCTAGTCTTAGAAACTAGGTACCAATATGATCCACTAAAAGAAACTCGATTTAGTGACGGATTTTTGCGGCAAATGATTAACTACGAAAATAGAGTTTTGTCGCAGAAAAGATAAATAGAAGAATTAGTACCTAAGTAGCAACAACGTAGCGACAAAACGAAAAATCCGTCGCTAAAAATAGGCGCCCTCATTTTAGCAACAAAATAAGCGAGGAAAATTTGATGACAAAATTTATAACATATTAGCGACGGATTTAGCGAAGAAGTTTGTATGTCGCTAATCTTTTTCATTAATGAGAGTATCTTTACTCTTGTTGCTACAGAAATTTCTTGTCGCTAGGTATTTAGAAAGAAAAAATTGCGTCAAAATAAGTGCTGTTGCTATCGTTACCTTTGTTTGTCGTAACACTAAAAAATAAGGTCTTTCTCAGAGAAGAATACAGTAAGAAAAGAGCTCCTTTGCTTCTTCTCCTCCTCTAATCTTCCATTAATCTTCCCAGATACGCTACTAGATCTATCTCTTTTCTAAAAGACTAGTACGTCTCTGCTTCTTTCTCTGTTTATTAGCAATTTTTCTACAGTAAAAGTTTTAGGGCTTTGGTAGATGTAAAATAAATCAAGCTTTCGTCTCTTCTCCCTTTTTCTTTGTAGTATGTGAAGTTAAATATGAAGTAGGGGTTTACATATTCTGGGTATATATCATTTGTGCATAAATATGTATTGTTATTACTACTTATTGTTGCTAAAATCTGAATTGGGGGTTTCTTTTGTGTTGAACTCTTGATTAATACCAATTTTGGTGATATTTGGTGATTAATCGAATTTAGTGTCTTGAGATCTGCGTGGTTTCCAATTTCTTCAAGGTGAAGTGCTGGAAAACTCTACTTAAAGCCATAAATCTACTGAAAAGTGAAATTCAAATTTTGCTTGTGCTAAAACTTATTGGGTAATATTATTTGGAGCTTAAAGTTTATTTATTTTTATTCACAAAGTAGACATATTTTCTGGGCTAAAACCCAAATAGTAGCAATATTCCAACATTTAAAGGAGCTAGCAGAAGTGCTTTAAACAATGATGGAGTACAGTGTATACACGATCCACTCAGACCCAATTCAATTTCAATTATTGAATTAGGTTACTGATTAGTATTTCTATATTTTTTTTTATTTCCTTGACATATGAGTTGTGTAGCTTTTTGCATCAATACCTGATTTTGTCTTCTGAAATTAGCTAGAAACAGGAATATAATCTCTGTAATAAATTTATTAGTACCTTTGTGGTTCTACATATTACAAAATAAATCTATGTGGTATTCTTTTTGCATGCGTCTGACTAAATTTATATTTGATCATCTTCATTTCAGGAAAAGGAATGAAACAATCTCAAAGATTTCTGATGGATTAGTTAAGGTATTCGTATCTTTCTATTAACATATAAATATATCTTAATTTATTTTGTTTGACATATATTTTACTGTCGCGCGCGCTCTCTCTCTGTCTCCCTTCTTTTCTTGTTCTTATTAGTGCTTTCTTAAAATGAAAAGTTATTTAGAATTTTAGCTTTATCACAAATGGTTAATCTTACATATAGTGACTGCTAGGGATGCGAGATAATTTTTAATTTTCTAAAAATATTTACATAGCTTACATTAACTTTCTGATGTATTTGTGATGTTCTGATGTATTTGAGATTGTTTATTTATAGTGACTGCTAGGGATGTATTTGTGATATTCTGATGGACATTAGCTTTATGATGTGTTTGTGATCTATTTAATCTTACATTAGCTTCATGATGTATCTGTGATGTTCTTTTTCTTTAACAATTTATGGGTTATAAAACAAAAATAACTACTTGAGTATTTTTGCTGCCATGTATTTGGTTTCTTTCCTTCGTGCATAAAAAGGCAGTACTGGGTGTTTTGTCAGGTTAAGTATATCTTTCCTTTACTTTATTCTTGTGTTATTACTTATCAAAAAAAATAATATCTGCTTGTCTTTTTAATTTCAACATTAAATAGGAAAATGGAGAATCTAGAGCGTGGTTGGATGTATGAGAGGTTGGATGGACGAGGGGGTATTAATTCTTGTTTCATATCCGGCATGGATAAATTTCTCCAGTTTGCACGTTCTCAACGAAATCGCATGAGTGGTGACAATGTTAGATGTCCTTGTAAAAAATGTCACAACATTAAATACATGGATGTTGAAACCGTTACACCTTTTGCAGTTTGGATTTGTTGAGAATTATTTTGTTTGGATATATCAAGGGGAAAGATGCCTGACTAATGAATTGTCTTCTAGTGTTAATTTGAATGGTGGTGCTCAACCAGGATTTTCATATGAGAATCCATATGATGGCCAATATTAGTCAGGGTTCGACTTCGCAATATAGTAATGTTGAACCTGAGTCATCTCATCCTTATGAATCTTCAATGAAGGAGGAGCCTAATTCTGAATCCCATAAGTTCTATGATTTGCTACAGGATGCAGATGCAGAATTGCATCCTGGTTCATCTCTCTCAACTTGCAGTAGTTTCTAGGATGTTAAACATTAAAATGGAGAATTCATTGTCACAGAGGGGTTATGGCCAAATGATGCAACTGTGTAAAGAGGCTTTACCTAAAGATAATATAGTGCTTGATAACTATTATCAAACTAAGAAGCTAGTGCGTAGCTTGGGGTTGCCCGTTGAAAAGATTAATTGTTGTAATTCAGGATGTATGTTGTATTGGGGTGAGGACGAGGACCTCACATCTTGTAAATTTTGTGGCTACCAGAGATATAAGCGTCATGCCAGCTCTCGTAAGAGGAAATTGGTCCCTTACAAGAAAATGTATTACTTTCCTTTTGAGTCCTAGATTGTGGAGATTATATGCATCACATGCTACAACTGCTGACATTGAGATGGCATCATGAGCATATACAAGAGGAGGGGGTAATGCGTCATCCATCAGTCTCTGAGGCTTGGAAGAACTTTAATAGAACTCTTTTTTTTTTGCTGCTGAACCAAGGAATGTAAGGTTGGGATTATGTACTGATGATTTCCAACCATTTGTCAATCTGGGAGGAAATATTCTTTGTGACCAGTGATTTTCACGCCATAGAATTTACCTCCATGAATGTGTATGAAGGAGGCTTATATGTTTTTAACGGTCATTGTTCTAGGATCAACCAATCCTAGGCAAAAAATTGATGTTTATCTACAAGCTCTAATAAAAGAACTGATCTTGTTGTGAGAGGAGGGTGTAGAAGCATTTGACATCTCAAAAAAAGCATAACTTTCAATTAAGGGCAGCTTTGATGTGGACAATCAGTGACTTTCCAGCATATTCTATGTTATCAGGATGGAGTACCGCGGGGAAGTTAACATGTCCTTACTGTATGGAGGAAGCACAATCTTTTAGATTACGTCATGGTGGAAAAATATCTTGGTTTGATAGTCATAGAATGTTTCTTGATCAAAATCATCCATTTAGGAGAGATCGTAAAAACTTTCTTAAAGGTCAGACTATCAAAAGACGACCACCAACCTTTAGAACCGGAGAGGAAATTTGAACCAAATTAGTGAGTTGGGGCTAAGGAAAGTGACAGAGCTGGATGCAGAAAAAGTTAATCAGAGAATATGTACGTCTTGTGGATGGAAAGTAAAGTATCTTTCGGGATTTGCCTTATTGGAGTTCTAACATGATTCGACATAATCTTGATGTTATGCATATTGAAAAGAATGTCTGTGATAATGTTTTTAACACAATTCTTAATGTTTTAGACAAAACCAAAGACAATCCAAAAGCACGTCATGATATGGTAAGCTATTGTGATCGACCTCAGTTGGCAAATGATGCAAGTGGAAGCTATCCTAAAGTTGCATATACAATAGACAAGGCAGCAACATATGTCTTGTTTGAATGGGTGAAAGGTTTGAAGTTTCTAGATGGGTAAGTTTCGAATTTGAGTCGATGTCTAGACAAGACCAAGTATCGGTTATTTGGAACAAAAAGTCATGATTGCCATGTGTTCATGCAACGATTGATGCCTATTGCCTTTCTAATAATGTGTAGCAAGCGCTTACAGAATAAGCTTATCTTTTAAAGATCTTTCGTCGACCACTGTATGAGTTGCTGAAATGGAGAGATTAGAGGCAGACATCCCACAAATCTTATGTAAGTTAGAACGTATATTTCCCCCTGGGTTCTTTAACTCAATGGAACATTTACCTGTGCACCTTCCATATGAAGCAAGGATTGCTGGACCTGTACAATACTAATGGATGTATCATTTTTAGAGGTAAATAAAAAGAATTTATGTACTAATTCTAAAATTGTGCTACACATGGGTTTTCTAATTTAGTGGTCCATCCATTTATCTATTTAGGTACCTTGGAACTCTTAAAAAATTATTGGAATAAAACTAGTGTTGAAGGTTCCACTTGTGAAGCTTACTTGATGACAGAGTCAACACAATTGTTTTCTCATTATTTTGAACCTCATGTCATGACACGTAACCATAATGCGGCCCGTAATGATGATGGTGATGTTGGGAAAGATCTTGAAGGAAATTTATCAATATTCACTCATCCAGGTCGACTATAGGGAGAAGCAAAAATGAGAAACTTATCTCTTGACGAAATCAAGGCTGCCCAAACTTACATTCTACTAAATTGTAAAGAAGTTGAGCCATTTGTGAGGTAATATTTGAAAGTTATACTTTCTTAATATGATAAACGTATCCATATATCATGAATTCATATTTTAACTTATTTTATTACTATGAAGTATGCACGTGGAACGTTTTTCAAGAACTCCCGAATCTGTCTCAGGATCAAACAAATGAAAGCCTCCAAACATATTTCACCGAATGGTTCAAGGGATATGTAAGTCTCCAACAATCATTTTCTTTTATTAAATAATTTACTTAAATTAACTTGTAAAATTTAATTAAGTCTTACGATTTTTCTTAAATAGGTTCGTTGCAATCACATTGAGAATGAATTCCTGCAGAGTCTTGCTCATGGACCATTAATAAGTGTGAAATGTCATTCAGCGTATTTGTTAATGGATACAAATTTCACACGGAATGTCATGGTAGCGCAAGATCAACAATGAATAGTGGAGTTTGTATCACAGATCCAAATGTTGGTGACTACTATGGAAAAATACAAGAGACTATACAAGTGGAATACCGTGAAGAACTTTTAAAGCAAACTATGTTATTCAAGTGTGAATGGTTTGACCCAACTATTAATGTTGGTGTTAAAAAGCATAATGAGTATAAATTGGTTGATGTTAACCATCGTTGTCGATTTAAGAAATATGAACCTTTTATTCTTGCGATGCAAGCAACTCAAGCGTGTAGTGTCTTATCCTAGCAAGAAAAAAGGACAAGGATGATTGGTTATCTGTATTTAAAAGTCAAACCTTGGAATATTGTAGAATTACCCAATGAGGAAGTGCTAAATCGAAAGCTAATAGAAAATGTCATCAGATGCGAAGTTGCAGCTGCAAGTATAATAGAGTAAGAATAAAAAGAAAATGACAATCGGATGTGATATCTGTGACTAAAGTATAGACTGCTTAACTAACAATTTGCTACTAAAGGAGCCATGTTGCTTTCTACCAAATTTGATGTCCTTGTCGTCCAACAAAGCTTTTAACTCCATGGTATCCACATTGGTTCAAAATAATAACATTTCTCTCTAACAAGAATTCAGTCAAACAATCATGGATAGATAGTGTGCTGCACTCTCTTTTTATATGACAATTCTTCTCTTGGGTGGTAATTTAAGGCAATTCTTCTCTTGGGTTCATATATAGTTTGTTGGAGATAACTCAAGTGGTATAATATTGTTCATAATGTGGTTTTGAAGTGCTGAAAGCTTTTCCTTTACTTTGGTCTATGCAAGTTAGTCTTATAAAGGGGTTTGTAATATTTGTGTAAATGCAGATGTGCTCTCTTAAGTTGATTTCTCATGTTTTATTTTATACACATCTTTTAAGTCTTCCGGTAATTCTTTTAGCTTCTTTTTTTTTTAACCTTCAAGAAAAAAATATAGGGTTGTTCAATAGAAAATATAGAACACATGTGGAGGTTATGTTGGAACTATCTGGATAGTTAATGAGAAATTTTTTTGTCAAGATGTTGGTGCTAATTTTATTTTCTATTTTAAATTGGTCCTCAAAACGCTTTCCTTTCATTAGAGGTTTGTGATATATTTAAGTCTTAGCGAAGTTTATTTAATCCTGATCTACCAAAGTTTTTAGATTGCTGGATATTTAATTATGTCATTAGTGGATAAGTTTATGCCAGAAAGAATTAGAAAATCTGGATTGTGGGAGAATTAAATACTTCGGTCACTGATTTTGGTATAAGGTTAAAGTTGACTATCTTCAATTTAACTGGGCCGTGGCACTTATATTTTCAGTCAAGATGCAAGCTCTATACTGCTTGTTACAAGCTAATACCTTCAGATTATAAAATTGCATTATAATCTGTGGATTTGGAGTTGGACTGATGCCTCTACTATGTTCTAGATTAATAACCTGTAGCTGTTATTTTATGCACATCTTTTGAGTTATTCTTTTGTGTATTTGGATTTCTTGGATCTGCTGAGAAGTATATAATCTAAAATTTTTTGTAGAGGCTATTCTTTTTGTTAATGTACTATTGTATACCTTCTTGGTACCTCCTTTAATAAACTGTTTTACCTTATCAAAGGAATAAAGTTCTTTGTTTTTTGTATAAGCTATTAAAAGGGTCGAGATCCAACACCAAGTGAGTTATATTTGCACGTCCATACTGTTACGCGGCGCCTTCCTGAGGTTCTTTGGAAGGGCAACGTAAGGTTAAGCAATCGATGTCAATACGATTGCTGTCCGCCAAATGAGGTCCCCTCCGTACGCTAGACTAGATTGTCAGTGCCGTAGGGGAAAACCAATATCGTGAGCAACGAGAGAATTGAGAGCTGTAGAGAAAATTGAGAAAAAGAGCTTGCTTGTATAAATGGAAGGCTATTACAAAAGCTACGCGGTGTCGAGGGGAGAGACACCAGTACAGAAAAATGCTTGCTTGCTAGAGAGAGTTTTGAATACTTGTTCCCCCCAATAATGCTTAAAATAAATAAACCAAAGTTACTGAGTTGTCCTAAGAAAGCTGTAAGTGCATACTAAAAGAAAATAAAGTAAATCTATTCTATATTTACAATGAGAAGGACTTAGTCTTCTACAAAGTAGAAACAAGTCCGTCAACAGCAACTTTGTCATTAGGCTCAGGGTCCGCGCGCGGCGTTGTCTGCGCGCGCGGTGCTGTGGGCATCTGCCTGTGGCTGGGCACTGGTGCTGGCTGTCAGTGGGGCGACAGAGGCGCTTGCGCGCTTGTCACTTGGAGCTGCCAAGACCACGGGGCTGACTGTGGCGCTGGGCGTTGGGAGGCTTGCCAGGACGCCACGTGGCGCGTCCAAGGGGTCATGGGGCATGCCTGGAAAGCCGCCCATGACATTCTTCCCCACCTGAGTTGGCAACGTCCTCGGCGCCTTACTTGCAATGTAATCATCAATTAGGCTCTTGAATGCTTTGAGGTTTGTCCCCCTCTCCCAAGTATTCTCCTCTGCATCACGTCCCTGCAATTTCACCAAGAACTCTTGGTGATCTTTCCTGGAGGCATGAATCACTCTGTCATCAAGAATAGCTTCAGCACACCTTTTCCCAGCCGAATTGGGGCCTCGAATACTGGGTATTGTGAGTTGGCTCCGTGAAGGGTCCTCCGTATCTTCCCGAAAAGGTTTCAGGAGACTGAGATGGAAGACAGGATGAATTTTCCACTAAGCTGGGGTATCCACCCGGTATGCAACTTTTCCAATGCGCCTTTCAATGGACAATGGTCCAATATATTTTTGCAACAGGCGAGGGTCATGGACTCCCGCAAATAAGTACCGCTTTGGGATCTTGACCATCACTTTGTCTCCTACCTGATATTCAACAAAGCGACGATTTTGATCGGCATGCCGCTTCATCCGCTTTTGGGCTTTGACAAGATAGCTCCGCACTATTTCCAAATTTCGCTTCCATTCTCTTGAGAAGCTAGCAGCTCGAGGAGACTTTGCCATGTTTGGAGCATTCACAGTGTGTGGGAGTAGCGGTTGCTGTCCGGTAACAATTTCAAAAGCGCTCTTGTTGGTACTAGAGCTCTTTTGTGAATTGAAACACAGTTGAGTAGCATCCAAAAGCTTCACCCAATTCTTCTGCGATCCAGTTACAAAGTGGCAGAGATATCCCTCCAGCATGCCATTGAACCGCTCCGTCTGGCCATTAGATTGCGGATGAAAGCTTGAACTGTGGCTTAGTTTTGACCCAAGGCACTTAAAGAGTTGAGTCCAAAAGTTGCTAGTGAAGCGCGAGTCGCGATCACTAACGATATCTTTGGGCAAGCCCCAATATTTGACGACATGAGAGAAGAAGAGTCGAGCTGTATCTTCTGCTGATATATACTGTGGGGCTGCTATAAAGGTAGCATACTTGGAAAATCGATCCACCATAATCAAGATAGTTGTGAGATCCCCGACCTTGGGCAAGCCGGTGATGAAATCCAGAGAAACGCTTTCCCAAGGTCTCTTTGGAAAGCTAGTGGTTCTAAGAGTCCAGCCTGTGTCAAACGGTCCAACTTGTCCTTCTGGCATACTAGACAAGTTTTCACGTACTGAGCGACGTCGTCGGCCATTTGAGGCCAATAATATGCACAGCGAAGTAATGCCATGGTGCGTTCTTCACCAGGATGACCGGCCCACAAAGTGTCTTGGCATTCTGCCAGAAGGGTCCTTCGCAGATCTCCTCCTTTGGGAACATAAAGTCGGTTTCCTTTCACTTTCAGGAAACCATCTTCTGTGTAGAACTGGCGAGTCTTGCCTTGTTCTACCAAAGTAACCAAATACTGTGCAGCAGGATCCTTGATAATGAGACCCAGTATCTGGTCTTTGATGGTGGTGGCTACTTCGCTCCCCCTTAGGGTGGCGAGTATGCACACTGATGCTAGATCCGCTTTCCGACTGAGTGCATCAGCAACTTTATTAGTCTTCCCACTGCGATACTCCAAGTTGAAGTGAAATTCCGCTAGAAACTCCTGCCACCTGGCCTGTCGACCATTCAGCTTCGGCTGAGTCAGGAAATGGCTAACAGCTGTATTGTCTGTCTTGACCACGAACGGGGTTCCTAGCAAATAATGCCTCCAAAGGCGTAGGCAATGGACGACAGCCAATAATTCCTTCTCGTGGGCGACATAGCGCCGCTCGGCATCCTTCAGCTTCCGGCTCTCAAATGCTACCGGATGCCCATCTTGTAGCAAGACTCCACCAAGGGCATAATCGGAGGCATCCGTTTGCACCTCAAATGGCTTGGCCAAATCAGGGAGGGCCAAGACGGGGCTACTAGACATAGCCGCTTTCAAGGCGTTGAAGGCCTTTGCTCGCCTGGATCCCCAATCCCAAGGCGTGACCTTTTTGAGGAGTTCTGTTAGCGGTACTGCAATGAGAGAGTAGTTCTTCACAAAACAGCGATAGAAGTTGCATAGGCCAAGGAACGCCCTCAAGGCGCGGACATCCTTAGGCGGCAGCCAATCTGTGATAGCCTGAATCTTTTGTTGGTCTATCTTGATCCGCCCTTCCTTAATGACATGCTCGAGGAAGTCGATCTGTTTTTGAGCAAATGAGCATTTGGATAGCTTCACGTATAATTCATGCTCTCGCAATCGTGATAAGACCTTCCGCAAATGCTCTAGATGTTCCTCCAATGTCTGGTTATATACGACAATGTCGTCCAAGTAGACCACCACGAATTCATCAATATATTCCCGAAAGACTTGGTTCATCAGGGTGCAAAATATGGCTGGTGCATTAGTCAAGCCGAATGGCATCACCAGGAAGTCGTATGATCCATATCTTGTCACGCACGTCGTCTTGTGCTCGTCGCCCTCTGCGATTCGCACTTGCCAATAACCTGTCTTCAGGTCTATCTTGGTGAACACCGCGCACTACCCAATCTGTCGAACAAGTCGGCCATGAGTGGGATAGGGTACTTGTTCTTCACAATGATTTTGTTTAGGGCCCGGTAATCCACACATAGTCGTAAGCTTCCATCGTGTTTCTTTTGAAATAGCATAGGGGACCCGTATGAGGACTTGGAGGGTACGGTGATCCCTGTGTCTAGCATTTCCGTCAATTGTCTCTGAAGCTCGGTGAGTTCGGGTTGTGACATTCTGTATGGCGCCCGGGCATGTGGCTTCGCACCCGGCACCAATTCAATTTCATGGTCCACAGTGCCCCTCGGCGGAAGTTGCTTTGGCATATCTTGTGGCATGACATCTTCAAATTCCAGTAACAGCTCCTTCACGGGTGCAGGAAGAGGACCCGAGGAGCGTTCTATATATTCGATGCATAGGGTAGCCAAGAATGTAGGTTCATGTCTTTTGACCCCCTTCTTCAACTGCAAAGCCGAGATGTTTTCCACGGCCATCTTCATGGGCAGGCATGGGATGGAGCAGGGTTTGGCCCCATTTGTCCCCATCATCAGTAGCATGTCTGCATATGGCACAGGCATGGTGTTGGTTTGCCTCAGGAATTCCAACCCCACTATTAACTCGAAGTCGTCTATGATCACCACTCACAGGTTGATTTTTCCTTCATAAGGGCCAAGTTTCACTGGTACTTCTCTGACTATTCCCCCAACTGGTTGAGGAGGTGAGTTGATAGCCTTGACACGACCTCTTCCCTTTCCTACAACTAGGCCAAGGCGTTCTACCTGAGTCGAGGCTAAATAGTTGTGGGGTGCACCCGTGTCTATCATTGCTCGAATAGGTTTGCCATTTACCTTCACCTCGACGAACATTAAGGTCCGCTCCTGCTTAGGAGGGGTCCTCTCGTCCGCCTTCTTTTTCCCTTTCTTGTTGATTAGATAGGGGTCCTTCTTCTTAGGGATACCAGCACTGGTCTCCGCTAAGGCTTCAGAAAAAGAGCCAACAATTGCATTGAAGGCACCTACCGGCTCAGTCTGATCCGCGCCATCAGATTCATCATCTGTCCCATCGTCCACAGCTTAATGGGCATTCATCTGTGCATGTGGGCATTCGTTATTCCAATGTGGTCCGCCGCAATGACGACACCCTGAAGGAGGTTTCCTCCCCCGATCGTTGTTGGTAGATGCAGTGCTAGTACTTCCCGAGGAGGGAGCCCTAGATTTGTTTGCACTCCGATCTCCTCCACTTCTGCTTGGGCCACTAGTACTTGAATGACCCCTTTTGTATCCTCCTTTGACAGGCTGTTGAGGCCTATCCTTTCGAGCTTCCACTTGATAATCTCCAAGGCATCGCCTTGGGTAATGTGTCTACCCTTTGTCTTTGAAGTTCCATACAGGCATAGGGTTTCAACCCTTCCAAGAAAGTGAAGAGTTTGTCTTTGTCCCTCATGTCACGTATGCTCAGCATGAGTGCAGAGAATTCTCGCACGTAGTCCCGCACTGACTTGGTCTGGCGGAGCTCCCGTAGTTTCCTCCTTGCATTATACTCAACATTTTCTTGAAAGAACTGTAGGCGTATGACAGCCTTTAGTTCCGCCCATGTGTCAGAGAGTATCCTCACCGGCCCTGATGGCTTCGTATTTCACCCGCCACCAGAGTTTAGCATCACCTTGAAGATACATGGCAGCAGTTGCCACCTTCTTAGCTTCTTCTAGGCCTCCCATGGCATTGAAATACTGCTCGATGTCAAAGATGAAATTTTCCACTTCTTTGGCATTCCGAGCCCCACTGTATGGCTTAGGCTCAGGAATTTTCAGTTTCTGTGTCGCGGGAGCGAAGTTCACAGCATCCCCAGTTTGGTTCCCGCTTCCTCGAAGGAGGCCTTGTAAAGCAGCATTGACAACATTGAGCTGGCCTGTCAAGTTGTCTATGGTTTGTTGCATGGCAGTCATCCTGTCTGCCTCTTGTGCCCTGTGGGCTAAATCTTCGACACGCTCCTGCTGGAGGCCCTCAAATTTTCCAAAAATTTCGGTTGCCTCTGTGGTTGCCGTTTGTCGGTCTCCTTCCGAGTCGCAGCTAACGTTTTTAATATCAACTTCGACCTGGTGCATCCTGCGATCCAGGTCATCCAACCTTTGCAGTAGGCTAGTCTGTAGGTCAGGCACAGTTTCCACGATGGGCCGTAATGCGTCAACTGTCTGTTCGAGGACAGTGATCCGTTCCCCGTAATTTACCACGGTCAGAAATGGTGTAATGGCAATGCGTTCTCTCGTCCGATGTTGAGCTTGGGCTCTGATACCAACTATTATGCGGCGCCTTCCTGAGGTTCTTTGGAAGGGCAACGTAAGGCTAAGCAATCGATGTCAGTACAATTGCTGTTCGCCAACTGAGGTCCCCTCCGTACGCTAGACTAGATTGTCAGTGCCGTACGGGAAAACCAATATCGTGAGCAACGAGAGAATTGAGAGAGCTGTAGAGAAAATTGAGAAAAAGAGCTTGCTTGTATAAATGAAAGGCTATTACAAAAGCTACGCGATGTCGAAGGGGAGAGACACCAGTACAGAAAAATGCTTGCTTGCTAGAGAGAGTTTTGAATGTTTGTTCCCCCCTAATAATGCTTAAAATAAATAAACCAAAGTTATATGAGTTGTCCTAAGAAAGCTGTAAGTGCATACTAAAAGAAAATAAAGTAAATCTATTCTATATTTACAATGAAAAGGACTTAGTCTTCTACAAAGTAGAAACAAGTCCGTCAGCAGCAACTTTGTCATTAGGCTCAGGGTCCGCGCGCGGCGTTGTGGGCATTTGCTTGTGGCTGGGCGCTGGCGTTGGCTGTCAGTGGGGCGACAAAGGCTCTTGCGCGCTTGTCACTTGGAGCTGCCAAGACCACGGGGCCAACCGTGGCGCTGGGCATTGGGAGGCTTGCCAGAACGCCACGGGGCGCGTCCAAGGGGTCATGAGGCATGGCTGGAAAGCCGCACTTGGTCATGATGAAAAATCTTTAGTTAGTGAGCGATCCCGAATTGTACCTGTAAGTCCAAAATCCTCTAATTTAACTGATTTTATATATGACATTCACGTCCCACTTGAACTACTTGTTTTGCACCTGTTTCAGTCCTAAAGATGATTTTTGCTAACTTTGATTGAATGAAGAACATAACAATTAACTTATTTCTGCTTTTATCGTTTCGTTTCCCCTAATATTTTCTTTTATCTTGTTAAATTTTTTTAATCCTCGTCCCTTCATATTTTCTTTCAGGTATTTTCAAAGTAGAAAAACAAACTATCATTAATGAATTTCACTAACTATTATGCTATTTACAGGAAAAATATTAGTAAATATTACGACAAACACAAACTGAATCTAATATTAATCAATCTCTAGCATTTTATCAAGCGGCAGGAGGAGAAAAGAAGAGAAGAATATATGGTCTTGGTTCTAAAGAAAAATATTTCTATGGGCCGAATCTTCGTGCCTCTTCTGGATTTGATGCTTCATCATCAGCAGCACCTCTGAATGCTCATTCAGCACCGATGGCGAATTTGGATGAGTTAGTGATGCGATTGATTCCTGTATTGATTGATCATATGATTCTTGTACTGACTGATCAAATGCTTCCTGTGTTGGTTGAGCAAGTAAGAGGATTGATTTCTTCACCCTCATATATGCCAAATAACACTCATCAGCTGTGGCACCTCCAATTCCCACTCCTACTACTAATATTAACGAGGTTCATGCATCGCTTTCTGATGATGACCTTCACTCTCCAGTCTCTCAGTAGTTAACTTTTTTTATTTGGACTTTGGTATTGCAGATGTTTTGGTATTAACGAGGTTAATGCATCGCTTTTTGATGATGACTTTGACTCTCTAGTCTCTCAGTAATTAACTATTTTTGTTTGAACTTTATTTTAGTATTGTAAATGTTTTAAACTTAATTATACATTTCCATTTTGGTATCTATTTTGGATCTTGTAGAATATTAATTTCTATGAATTTAGGTTTTATTAAGAGTATCTTCTATATGCTTGAACAATATGTATTTTATTATATAATATAAGAAAGTAATAATTTTCGACGAATTTTCTTCATAGCTATAACTAATATAGAATAACATGCTGCGACAGATTTGCGACCAAAGAATTTCGTCGCCAAAAGAAAGGCAGAAATGTCTCAATAATATCAGCGACGGATTAGCGGCGGAAACTATTTGTCGCCAATTAAATTTGACGGCGAAATGACTTATGGATACGACAGAATTGATGAGAATTGCGACGGATATGTGTTGTCGCTAACAGTAGCAACAGATACAAACCGTAGCTAATTTGTCGCTAACTTACCGATGGATTCAAATTTTCTTATTAAGGGGTTAGCTACGAGCATATTAGCGAAGAACACAAATTTGTCGCTACTCCATTGGTAAACCTGTTTAGGGACGGAAATATACCATTTAGATAGAATTCGAACGTCGTCAAAGCCGTTTTTTTTGTAGTGATCCTAAAGGTGAAATTTTGGGTTCATGACACTTTTTCTACACAATGATCGGTCAATTGCATCTTGAAGCATAGATTCACCCGAGAGATGTATGATCCACTCCACCAAATCCCTTAAACTCTCAGGAGCTTTGGTCACGTAAGTAGGCCTGTCATCCGTTACCAACTCAAGAAGTACAGCACCAAAGCTATAGATATCACCTTTAGGATTAATGAAGTGCTTCTTCTTATATTTATTTAGTAACAAGGCCTCATTTGATACATCTAGAAATCATGTTCATAGGAGCCAATGCTTGTCTCCGGTCTTACATATTTCCTTCATATGTTGCTGAACTGAATAAGAACGTCAACATGGAGCTTGAGGGGGTAAAATCTAGTTTGGGGCTGGTTTGGTTGGTCACCTTATGTTGCTTGAACACGCACATCTGACTACTGGGATTATTTCGCATCTGAAAGGTTCATGAAGGCCCAGAATACACCTGGTTCGCATTTAGGCTTGTTCATTTAATTATTTGAGCCTGTAATATTCTGATTTATTTTTTGCTCATTTCCTTGATTGGCTATGTATAACTTATTTGTAAACAAACAGCTATGGGGCACAGTGAACATTTGGGGTTGGGACTTTATTTTGTTTAAAAAGCATGCCTTAGGACTATTTATACATTGAGGGTAGATGACATGTCCTTAGGTTTTAATATGTATGCGTGCGTTTAGATATCCTGCCTATAGGATCCCATGCCCAGCTAGCCTGCTTTGTCTGTCTCACCTAGAAAACATATCTTTAGGATTTACTACTGCTTCAACATGCTCACATTGGAAACCATGCTTATAGGAGTTTAACCACATAACAATATGCGCAACCTATTCAGCCTAAGTATACATCATGTCTCTTCGTTTAGTCACACACCCGTTCACGCATATGATTTTGCACATCATGGACTGCTTTAGTCTGATCCTTGACGTACTGTCGGGTGCTCAATTAGAAATCTTGTCTTAGGAATCACATCATTAATTCGAAATATTTAAGTTCTATTAATCATTAAATGCTGTTAACCTCTATTCTAATCATCTAGATATCATGCCTATAGGTTTATTTAAACTTACAACTTGAAACAACTTGATAACTTAATAACTCTCCAGATGATGCTTTCTCATATTCAAACTGGTTCTTTAACTTAATCTACATCAACATTTTTCAGACTGCCGCTTCCTAATCTGCTGCTACTTAATTTACCTGCTTGCACGAAGTGTCTATTTTGGAGGCTATTTAAGCCCTGCGTGATTATGTGCTATCTATTTAAGTCCTATGTGCTCCTCTTATTTGACGCCTTTGTTTTAATTTTGAGCGATCTTAGGACCTTTTGAGTCATGAACTATCCTTTATAGTTGTCCAACACCTTCTGGACTCTAGTATGGGGCTGGTAGACACCCATAGGACACGAGTTAGAATGTATTGGTGCACTTTAGGTAAATAACTTACAGATAGTAATCGAGTAGCAGGAGATAATAATTTGTGCTCGCAAGATAATATGAGCAACCATTGCACTTGGGTTACGAAGTATTATTTATGCTATACGGGTAGATCCTTTAGGCTTAAAAATTTAGGTTCCCCTAATTAATTAACTTCATTAATAAGGAGTTTGTTTTTTGTGACTATCTTCGTAGTTAACCTGACTTGATTATTTAGTTGATTTACAAACTTGACCACTTAGGCGTAATTAACAATCTAGCAACCTATAACTTAGTTGACCCAATCATCACTACTAGAAATCCGGTAAAAAGCAACCAAAATTTAGCGACCAACGTTGGTCTCCAAAGGAAAGCGACCAAAGTTGGTCGCTAAACTGGTGAAAATAATAAAATAATAATTTTAATACTTTAGCGACCAAGGTTGGTCGCCATTTCGTCAAATTGTTGACCACACTGGTCAGACTTGCTTGGTCAAAGAAATACTCAGATTAGCGACCAACGTTGGTCGCTTAAGAGGACCCACTTATAAATTTTTTAATTATTATAATATTATTTAAATCAAATTATAAAATATAAATAATTAAAATCTAAAATTAGCGACCAAAGTTGGTCGCTTAATAAAGAGCAAACAGTTGGAGACCAACTTTGGTCGCTAATCGGGGGAAATATAAATAAATCTGATTTACATTTTGCGACCAACTTTGGTCACTAACTTTAACTTATATATATTTGGCGAACCAAAGTTGGTCGCTTTTCAGGTCAACATTTGGTCAAAATTAAATATTAGTTTTGTATTTACTATCTAAACAATTGTAAGCCGTTAACACTTTTGTAATACAAGGGATGAATA
>MCJB01016902.1:85346-105959 GCA_002018475.1 Nicotiana obtusifolia
ATATATATATATATAAGAACATGAAGCGCTCGGAACAGAGCGACGAGTTCTTCTAGGTATTGATACACTTGTAAAGTGATTCATCGAATTATAACCTACTCATATGCATGAATATATATTAACAATAAATTAAAACGTCTCGAATTATATCAATATATATATTCGATATAATATTAGCTAATGCACTAATACTTAGTGCATAGAATAGTATAGTATATATATACTAAGTGTATTGTAAATACTACTATACACTTAGTATCACCAGCCCTACATCTTCGTGCAGACACCAGGTCTTTCGTCACAGGGCCATAGGACTGTACGTCCGACATACAGTCCAGCTGCCGCACATCCACGTGGATCTCAGCCATCTGCATCGCATGGACCGCATCGATCCATGTCACATCCACATGGATCACAGGCATCAGTTTCACAGCCACTGGGGTCACAGCAATCAGTGCCACGTCCCCTTGCGGCCCATACAGCTATGTCGCAGTCACAGGGCTCGCAGCCATCTTCATCTGGGACTCCATCTATTACAGGCCTTCGCCTGCGAGACACTAGCTCTGACCCCCCTACACCTTCCACACATGCCTCTGATGTACATGGTTCGAACGGTGATGGTGATGATGACGAGGAGGTGCATCGCGATCAATATGGCAGGATCATCATAGTCCCTAAGGGTGATGGGTAAGAGTTATTTTTTATTTTTACGTTTATTGTTTTGTACAGTTTCACTAAGATATTAATGTGTTTTTTTATTAAATTGCTGGTTCATCCCTAGTAATATTACTACAAGGATAATCACTCAAGCCACCAGAAAGCTATTAGATGGCCCTTATGCGACTTGGAGTGATTTCCCATTCTCGCTTAAGGAGCAAATTTTCAATGAAGTTAAGGTATAAATGTTCTTTTAAGCAATATAATTATTTATATTTATGATATTTCCATCTAGATATTTAACTTTTGAAATACAGAGCAAGTGTGTATGGGAACACCGCTATAGCACGGATGTAGCTGCTAATTTCCATCTCAAGGCTCGCAAGCGATTTTCACATTGCTTCTCCAAAGCTAGAAAGTTGAACCAGAAGCCCCCCTGGTTGCTTCAGCATTTATGGGAGGATTTGCAAAGGCAATGGCTAACCGCAGAGTTCTTAAAGAAGAGCGAGAAAGGAAAGAAAGCTCGTGCTTCTGAGAAGGGAGGATCCCTGCACATTGGAGGTGCGATCAGCATAGGGACAATAAAGAGAAGAGTGGTACGTAATTGCTTAATTTAATTTTAATTTTCAACGTATATCTACTCTGTTTCTTAACTAAAATTTATGAGTTTTCAGGAAAAGAAGTTGGGGCGTCCGATGAGGCAAGATGAGTTATTCAAGGAGACTCATATTGTTAAGAAGAAGAAAAATACAGATGAAGAAAGGTGGGTCAAGGGCCGAGCCTCGACTGTACATGTAAGTTTTCAATTTTCATTAAGTATTTTGATTTACTTTTATATAACTTTTGAAATACTAATTCAATGTAATTTTTCTTATAGGGTCACTTCACAGCTGAAGTGGAGGAATTCATACGCAGTCAGCCACCTAATAAGTCGGGCGACCTAATCCAACCGTCGGGCGAGGATGCTGAAAGACTATGGACGCAGGCTGCTGGCAGTCCAAAATGGAGGAAGGTATACGGGCTTCTCACTAAGAAATTCCATCGCTATAAGTGTGGAATGCAAGGAATAGGGACTTCCGCGCAAGCCGAGCAATTTGATGGGGAGAGCCTCTCCTCTGTGCGGGAGACTGTGGTAAATCTCACAGCCGAGCTAGAAGCCTCCAAGGAAAGAGAAAGGATTAGAGATGCTCAGTACATTGGCATACAAGAGCAGCTCAAATCTCTCTTGGCTTCTGGCGCTTTTCCAATTCCCCAGTCTCGTGAGTCATCACCAGAGGCTCGCCTTCCCCGTGCTAGTTCCTCCCGTAGAAACCGGGGTATAAATAACAACAAGTCAGGCATGAAAGCCAAGTGAAGTGACCAGAGGGTTAGGGTGCGGTGTCAATTCTTAATCCTCCCCGTTATCATTCTCCGGTCCTAGATAACTACACCCTTCTTCATACCGTCTTTGTGATGAAACTTCATCAGACGATGACGATAATGATGTACAAAATAATCCTTGACTTGTAATAACAGTTAACTTATTTTGGTTAGCTTAATGTATAAGTTCTATGAACTTTATAGTTTGTTACGTTTAATGTTGTTGTTGTTGTTGTTGTTTATTGTTGTTATTTATTGTTGTTGTTGTTGTCGTTGTTGTTGTTGTTTATGGCATAAAATGCCTGTTAAGGAATTTGGTATGTTGTTGTTGTTGTTGTTGTTGTTGTTGTTGTTGTTGGCATAAAATGCCTGTTAATTTGGTAAGCTGGCAGGTGGTGTAGCTGCCAAAACAGGCAGTTTCTGCCAAAAATGAACCAAGAAAAGCGATAAAGTTTGTCTCTAGTTGGTCGCTTTTCTCTGGAAAAAAAAATAATTTTCTGGGAAATAGCGACCAACTTTGGTTGCTATTTAACCCAGATTTATCAAAAGCGACCAACATTGGTCGCAATTGAATTAAAAATAATCAATTTCTGCAAATATAGTGACCAAAGTTGGTCGCTTATAATAAAAAAAATAAAATTAATTCTTGCATATAGAGACCAACGTTGGTCGCTTAATTTTAAAAAAATCAAAAAAATTAATTATATAGCGACCAACGTTGGTCGCCATTTTCCAGATTATAATAAATAAATAAATAAACATAAATTACATTTGGAGACCAACTTTGGTCGCCAATATTAGCGACCAAAGTTGGTCGCTATTTTCTT
The DNA here is from genome assembly GCA_002018475.1 of Nicotiana obtusifolia. Lineage (NCBI taxonomy): Eukaryota > Viridiplantae > Streptophyta > Magnoliopsida > Solanales > Solanaceae > Nicotiana > Nicotiana obtusifolia. Next base: position 88,190 of record MCJB01016902.1, read on the forward strand.
TACCCTGAATATTTGGTCCTTTTACCTTAGGGACCAAAGTTGGTCGCTAATTAGCGACCAAATATTACCTTAGAAATATTTGGTGTCAGACACTTTTACCTTAGCGACCAACTTTGGTCCCTAAGGTTAAGGGACCAGCTTAATATCGACCAGGCCTTTTTGGTCGCTTTTGGCCAATAAGCGACCAACTTTGGTTGCTTTTTGTGGTTGCTTTTTTTCAGATTTCTAGTAGTGCATCCCACTTAGTTTAAAAATTCGGTCGGGAACCATATTTGTGGACCTCGAAAGTGTCGGACACCTTCTTTTGAGGTAATTTAAACCTTTAACTGATCTTAGGTGACATACATTAGTTTAATTGGAGTTATTTGCGAATAGATGCCCTAACGCATCTTAAATCATTAGGTGGCAACTCTTCTCTTTTAATACCCTAAAAGAGTTATCGCATGTCGAAATCCGGTTTCACTAGAAAATAGGGCATGACAATTATGTAGTAGTTTTTGAAACCGTTATAACTTGTTTAGTCTAGGTGTTTAGTTCCTGACGTGAAAAATTCCCCATTTCTACTTGCAAACTTCATCTAACTCATCTCTATAAATAAGGAGGTGTTTGAACCATGTAAATGTTAATTATCTTCATCCCATTAAACTAAAGTGCTTATCCTACTTCAAACTTTGGTATGCACCTGTTTGACTTGTTTTTTTACATACATAAAATTGAAGATTGTAGTAATTTTATGGGTATTTCATTGCCAAACTGATTATTCCATGTAAGGGCAAATATAAACATATTAAGCCATTTTGATGTGTGGCTGGTTGGCATATGAACTTGGAATGCTTGGACGATGTTAACTTGTCGTTTATAGACATCTTTTCAGCAACTATAAACACGTGGTTTATGCATTATTGATTGAAGAACCTTTAAGACAGACGACAAGAATGCTTTATTCTTATATTAAAATTCATTCAACAAATATAAAAGCATTCACCCCTAAAGCCACTATATGTTAGAAAGCTATCCTAAAAATAATAAGAAATATTTATACATTAATACCTAAATATTAGGTTTAACGGTTATTTGGTATATACTATATTTTGTTAAGGGTATTTTTGATAAGAAAAAAAGTCAAAACTACTTGTGCTTCTGCTTATGGGAAGAAGCTACTTTTTTCTGTTTCTCAAAAATTGCTTCTGCTTCTTCCCAGAAGCACTTTTTTTCCCCAAAAAATCTTGGCCAAACACCTCAAGTTAAAAAAAAGAAAATGCTTTTGGAACAAAAGCACTTTTGGCCTCTTGAGAAGCTTCATAAATGATCTATTTTGAACCAAGCTTTTATAAATTTTTTATTTTCATTATCTCATCACGATCTTTTTTATTTCTTGTGACATTTCACGTTATATATAGACTATAATAACAATTGCGACTCGATGTGCATTTAGATTGCTTAGTTCTTCAGAAGATAGGCAAGAATCTGGAATATTTCTTTTCTTTCTTTGGTTTCAAAGAAACGGAAGACTAATAATGCTGGAAAGTAAAAACAAAAATACATGCATATTATTTGATGGCATATACTATGATTTGATCTAATTAATGCATTAATTATCATGATTGAGAAGAGTAGGTTGTGGATGTTAAATTCACTTGCTCGATTTATTAGATCTAGAATTGTGCTACTCATACATATACACAAACAACACCACCACCAAAATAATCAGAATTAAGGAGGATCCAAACAGCACGCATGACAAGAAAATAGAGGGAGAGAGGAGGATAGGGATAAGAAGAAAATCAAAGGGGCAACAGAAGACGAGAAAATGGAGAAACTTGATAACATACACTCCGGGACACTCATTAAGTTTTTCAATTAACATTTATTGTTATATTTTTCTTGTATAGTTCGATTAATTTCTTAAAGAACAAATTTATTTAAATGTTGAATTTGGATACCCCAATACACAAGGATTCTTATTTGAAGTTCTCTTTTTCACTTTAATCTCTACCATTCAAGGTGCACTTTAGTATAGGGCTTTCATGAATATATAATAATAAAGCGTCTAATTATAATAAGCGCTTGACACCACATAGAAGAGGTGCTTCTAGGAAGCCATTGTTTAAATGCGAGCTTCTAGAATATTCATTTCACAATAAGAAATTTCTTATTCGAGGACAATATTTATTTTTCCAACAAAGAATTGTCATAGCATCTAGTGATATGTATATTTATAATAATTGTATTTTCATTGCGATATTACAAGGTAGAAAATATTTCTTCTAATTTACAATGACACGTAAAAAAATTTAAGTATCATATTGTTTAATAAAGGTGCTCATGGGTATCTAAGACAGGACTACTAAATATGCTTCTTCCATGGACTACTAGGATTCTCATAGCAATCTTGTATAGAAGAGAGGTACATTTTACCAATGCATCTATTGGTCTTTGTTTTTAAATACATGTAATTAATAAGAGAATATCGGAGGTTCAAGTGAATATCATCGGTCAAAACGTTTTTAGAAATCAAAACTATGTGATTAAATGATTTGACCTCTATTTATCCCCCTCAGGGCCATCTCTTAGTTTCCTCTTTTGGATCATCCCAAAAAGCAAAAATATTATAAGATCACGTTGGATAATCTCTCATCCGTTGGGTCAGATTCATATATATGAAGCTTGATGTCTTTATTATATTATCCTAGCTATGTATTTCCAGACCTGAAATATGAGATTTACTTTGTTAGTGAAACATATCCACTTCAAAAAAATAATTACAACAAAACAGAAAATGAAAAATACAAAAATTGTGTAGAGATATTTACATGAGCCTGGATTAATACAAATCAACTAGAATAGACAATTACCTCGCAGACACTAAAACTCCACATCCTGAGGACAAAAGAAGGAGATCTTAGTTTGTAATACAAAAAGAATAAGATGAAGAAAATAAATATATATTTGTCTGTTTTTCTTGGGGGAGGGGATAGAATAAGAATATATACCGTCATGGTGATTCATTGATTCAACTGAGTTAAAAGAATAAAAGAAAAAAGAAAACCATGCTATCATAAGAATGGTTTTCTTTTTCTTGATGCCAACCATTATCATGAACAACTTTCTTCTTTCATAATTACTTAAGCTTTTTGCTTGTGGTAAGGAATGAGAGTTTGATAGGGCTTGGTGGTCTTTATATAGTGGAGGAATTTAATTATAGGATACATCTTCTTAATTTCATATCTTCATCTAAATCTACTCAAATTTAACGAATTATATTTTCTGAATTCGATAAAGATTATTAAGAGAGCAAGCGGTATCTTTCTCCAAATGGATATATTTTAATTGTTAGTCTGAAGGCCTGTTACGTGTTGCTGACGTACCAGATGACTCATATTAGTAATCACTTTTATCGCTTTTTATATAGATGTACCACCACTTTTACAAAATTAGACCAGTTGTCTAAAATTTGAACGTGATCACATGTTCCATAGTTCAAAATTTAAAATATGATTTTCAAATCATGGATCTTTATCTTTAAAAAAAGGGCCAACTTCTAAATACAAGGTCACAAAAGTAGCCACCGAATGTAAATATAGCTTAGGGTCTTTTGGTCGTTTACAAAGGGACATTATCATATATACCCGCTTTTGGGGTCACTATAGAAGTTATATTCGCATTGCACAAAATTTTGCAAATTGTACCCGCTCGGATCTGAAGTATTTCAATCTCTTCAATGCAACTTCATAAATTCTAATCTGAAGTGGTTCAATATCTTCGATGCAACTTTAGAAATCAAATCTGAAGCTCTTCTATCTTTCAAATGCAACTTCAGAAATTAAAATCTTAAGTAGTTCAATCTATTGAATGCAACTTCATATTTTGAATCTTAATTTTTAAAACATAAGCTTGTTCTTCGAATTTCAACAATTCAATACACACTTCAATGTCCAAATCTACGCCAAATAAGCTCAAATTGGATGAAGCATAACTTTCAAATAACATAAGAAATAAATCTCAATCATCAAATTGTCAAAACAACAATAAATTTAACAAACTCATTTTGCAACTACGAAGAAGAAGAAGAAGAAACTCTAAGCACAAAGAAGCAGAAAACAACAGTAAAAAGGCTCACAAATCATGATTAACCCTTTTAATTAAGCAATTTAGTTACACCCTTTTTTTTTACCCGCTTTAACTAAAGTTTGTTATTTACCATAACTAATTGAGTTTTCTTTACAAATTATATACATTCTCCTTTAAAAGACTCTCAAACCATGATTAACCCCTTTAATTAAGAAATTCAATTTCACCCTTTTTTTTTTCTCTCCTCTCCTCTCTCCCTCTTCTTCTGTTACGACCACAATTTTTCTCCGTAGGATGTCATGATGGCACCTAGTCTCTAAGACTAGATAAGCCTAACATTCATACAGAAATAACTGAAATAATAAATAAAGTCTCAAAACTTAGCAACTATATAATATGAAATCTGCGACTCATCATATCAACTCTCAAGACCCAGTGTATACAAGTCACAAGATCTAAATAGAAGTACTACATAATCCTATACGTCAATATCTATAAAGGGATAAGAAAAATAGAATAGTCAAGGTAGAGGGGGACGCCGTGGCTTTGCAGACGCCGGCAGGTATACCTTGAAGCCTCTGCAGCTAAACTCTTGCTAATGCCTGGGCTGGTAGGAGGTACCTGGATCTGCATAAAAAGATGTGCAGAAGCATAGCATGAGTACACCACAATGGTCCCAGTAAGTGCCAAGCCTAACCTAGGTAGAGTAGTGATGAGGTCAGATCAAGGCCCTACTAGAATAAATAAGAAGACTGTATAAGTGTATGGCAGTGTAGTACTGATAGCAATGAAATTGAAACAACAAATAGCATATCACGATCAGCTATACGGAACTAAAGCAAATAACACGGAGAAAAAACAAGAAATAATATGCTAAGGAAACAAACAACCAAAGACAAGTGCAACAATAGAGAAATACCAACAAGAGTCACTAACGAGGTATCGCCTCGTAGTTTAAATCACAAGAATATTTCACAATCTTTCCTTATATCACCGCGGGAACCTTGCATTTAGTTTTAAAAATTATTTTTCCAAAAAAATATCTCGCGTTTTAGTCCACCTTATCACACCGCATGGCTTCTAGTAGTTCCCCTACTAGCCAGCGTATCAAGCCCACCTTATCTCACCACATGCGTTTCAACCCCAAAATCTTATACCACCGCATGCGTATCAATATCACAACCTATCACAAATGCATCTCAAGTGCCCAATATCACTACTTGCCAAAGAAACCAACAATAACGGTGTTCTCACAATAAAGAAACCATGGCTCACACAATGTAAACAAGAGTCTCAACAACAATAACCAGTAGTAAATAACTCAACAAGAATAGTAGTTCACAACTTAACACTTTACCTCAATGCGAATCACGGCCTTTATAACTCAATACCAATTTCAACAACAAGATATTCCAAGAATAACAACTTCAAGTAAAGAGTTCAACAATTAAATAATGAATACGGAATAAAGGAAACAAAGAACTTTAACTAAACATGTAGAGCAATTAGCAAGTAAGGGATAAGACAAGTAGAACATGTGAAAAATAGACTAGAAATAATTACTAACATGTTAAGGTAACTCAATTAAGGCATGAAAGGGATCTACATAACCAAAATCGGTAAATTTTCACATTTAGCCCGTGCACACACTCGTCACCTTGCGTACACGGCTTTCACATATCACACTTATCACAAACAATACCAACCCTAAGGGGTAAATTCTCCCATACAAGGTTAGGCAAGACACTTACCTCAAATCACGCTAGCTCAATTCACTAGTAGGCCTTTCCCTCGATTATTCAACTCCGAACGGCTCGAATCTAGCCAAAATAACTTTATACTATAAATATAAACTATAGGAACCTATTTCGAATAATAAAGTGATGAACTTTGCAAAGAAATAAGAAGTCAACTCAAAAAGTCAAACCGGGCCCGCATCTCAAAATCCGATCAAAATTATAAAATCCGAACACCCATTCAATAACGAGTCCAACCATACAAGAATTACTCAAATTCAACCTCAAATCGCTTTTCAAAACTCAAAAATTTAGTCTAGGAAGTTTTTACCATTTTTTCCCAAATTCCAACTCAAATCCCTAATTAGATGATGAAAATAGTAATAGATTCATGAAATATAGTCCAATCCGGGTTAGAATCACTTACCCCAACAATCTCCTTATAGAACCCTCGAAAAATTGCCTCACACCGAGCTCTCTAGCTCCAAAATATGGAAAATGAGATGAACCCTCAAAATTTCCTATTTTCTGCCCAGTAAATCCGCTTCTGTAAGCCTTTCATCACATATGCGACGCTGCACCTACGAAATTACCATCGCAGGTGCCGGTTCCACTTAGGCTTAGGAGATTCCGCGGACATACTCGCGCGCCTGCGAATGCGCTCCTGCAGGAAACTCTTTGCTTCTGCGACGACCGACCAAGCCTGCCCTTCCGTATTTGCGACCACTTCTCCACACGTGCGGATTCATAGATGCGGAAACCACCTCGCACCTGCGATCCCAGGCCTGGGCAGCCCATTCGCTTCTGTGCTCCATCACTCGCATTTGCGAGTCCGCACGTGCGACCAATCCCTCCGCATGTGCGATGAAACCAGATGGCTGGAAACTTCCGCAACTCCACAAGTCCAAAAATTGATCCGGGTTCAATCTGTTTCACACCCTGGGCCCCCCGGACCCCGTCTGAATATACCAACAAGTTCCAAAACACATAAAGGACCTACTCGAGGCCAAGAATCACATCACACAATATTGATTCTACGAATCGCAACCCAAATTCAAGCCTAGGAAACTATGAACTTCCAAATTCTAAAACTAATGCTGATTCATACAAAAACAACTCCGATTGACTTCAAAATTTGCACACAAGTCATAAATGACATAATAGACCTATTCCAACTTCCGCAATTGAGATCTGACCCCGATATCAATAAAGTCAACTCCCAGTCAAACTTTCCAACTTTCCAACTTTTGCCAATTCACGTTGAACGACCTACGGACCTCCAAATCAACATCCGGACACGCTCCTAAGTCCAAAATCACCCTACGGAGCTAGTGGAATCGTCAAAACTCTATTCTAGAGTCATCTACACAAAAGTCAAATTACGGTCAACTTTTTCAACTTACACCACCAACTTAAGGACTATGTGTCGCATTTCACTCCGAAACTCACCAGAATCAAACCCAAACACCCCGGAGAGTCATACTACCAATAGAGGAAGCATTAATTAGGGGATAGGTGCTAAAATACTCAAACCAACCAGCCAGGTCGTTACATCCTCCCCCTCTTAACACAAACATTCGTCCCCGAACGAGTATAGAGACATACCTGAAGTGGTGAAAAGATGACGATAATGGCTACGCATGTCATGCTCGGTTTCCCAAGTTGCCTCCTCGACTGGCTGACCCCTCAACTGAACCTTCACTGAAGCAATGTTCTTCGACCTTAACTTTCGGACTTGCCTGTCCAAAATGGCCACCGGCTCCTCAACATAAGACTAATCCTTGTCCAACTAGACTGAGCTGAAATCTAACACATGCGATGGATCACCATGATACTTCCGGAGCATAGTAACATGGAGTATGGGATGAACTACAGCTAGGCTAGGTGGCAGTGCAAGCTTGCTAGCCTTCTCTCCAATCCTCTCAAGAATCTAAAAAGGTTCGATATACCTAGGGCTCAACTTGCCGTTCTTCCCGAACCTCGTAACACCCTTCATGGGAGAAACTCGGAGCAAGACCCGCTTCCCAACCATGAATGCAATGTTGCGAACTTTCCGATCCACATAACTCTTCTGTCTAGATTGGGTTGTACGAAGTCGATCTTGAATCAATTTTACCTTTACCAAAGCATCCTAAACCAAGTCTGTACCTAATAGCCTAGCCTAGCCTCACCTGGCTCGAACCAGCCCACCGGAGACCGACATCACCTCCCATATAAGTCCTCATACGGAGCCATCTGAATGCTCGAGTTGCAACTGTTGTTGTATGTAAACTCTGCAAGCAGCAAGAACTGATTCCAAGAGCCCCAAAACTCCATTAGACACGCGCTGAGCATATCCTCCAATATCTGAATAGTGCGCTCGGACTGTCCGTCCGTCTGAGGGTGAAACTTTGTACTCAACTCAATCCATGTGCCTAAATTTCGGTACGGCCCTCTAGAATCATGATGTAAACTGCGTACCTCGGTCAGAGATGATAGATATAGTCACGCCATGAAGTCAGACAATCTCGCAAATATAAACCTGAGCCAGCTGCTCCGAAGAATAAGTAGTCACCACTGGAATGAAATGAGCCGACTTGGTCAACCTATGCATAATCACCCATACTGCATCAAATTTCCTCTGAGTCCGTGGGAGCCCAACAACAAAATCCATAGTAACCCGCTCCCATTTTCACTATGGAATATCTAGCCTTTGAAGCAATCCACCTGGCCGTTGATGCTCATACTTCACTTGCTGACAGTTTAGGCACCGAGCTACATACTCCACTATGTCCTTCTTCATCCTCCTCCACCAATAGTGCTAACTTAAGTCTTGATACATCTTGGCGGCACCCGAATGAATGGAGTACCGCAAACTATGAGCCTCCTGAAGGATCAACTTACACAAGCCATCTACATTGGGCACACACAGTCTGCCTTGCATCCATAACACATCGTCATCCCCGATAGTGACCTCATTGGCTTCGCCGTGCTGAGCCGTGTCCTTGAGGACAAGCAAATAGGGGTCGTCATACTGACCCTCTCTGATACAATCATAAAGAGAAGACCGAGAAACCACACGATCCAAAACTCGACTCGGCTCCGAAACATTCAATCTAACAAACCGGTTGGCCAAGGCCTGAACATCCAATGCTAATGGCCTCTCTATTGCCGGTAGATATACTAAACTGCCCAAGCTCCGCGCCTTTCGACTCAAGGCATCTTCCACCACATTGGCCTTCTCGGGATGATATAAAATGGTGATATCATAGTCCTTAAGAAACTCTAGCCATCTCCTCTGGAACAAGTTAAAATCCTTCTGTTTGAACAGATGCTACAAACTCCGGTGGTCAGTATAGACCTCCCAAGGGACACCATACAAATAGTGCCGCCAAATCTTCCAAGCATGAACAATAGCTGCTAACTCAAGGTCGTGGACATGATAGTTCTTCTCATGCACCTTCAGCTGTCTAGACGCGTCGGCAATCACCTTACCGTCTTGCATCAACACCGCGACGAGACCAATATGCGATGCATAACAGTACACAATATAAGGCCCCAAACCCATAGGCAACACCAACACTAGGGTTGTAGTTAAAGCAGTCTTGAGCTTTTGAAAGCTCTCCTTACACTCCTCAGTCCACCTGAACGTAGCACTCTTCTGGGTCAATCTGGTCATAGGTGCAGCAATAAATGATAAATCCTCTGCGAATCGACGATAATACCCCGCCAAACCAACAAAATTTCGGATCTCAGTAGTTGAAGATGGTCTGGGCGAACTATGCACTGCTTTAATCTTCTTTGGATCTACCTTGATCCCCTAACTCGACACTATATGACCCAAAAATACCACTGAATCAAGCAAGAATTCACATCTTTGAAAATTTTGCATACAACGTCTTTTCTCTCAAGGTTTACAGCACGGTCCTCAAGTGTTGCTCATGATCCTCCCGGCTCCAGGAGTACACCAAGATGTCGTCAATAAACACAATGACGAATGAGCCAAGATAGGGCTGGAATACACTGTTCATCAAGTGCATGAGTACTGCTGGGGCGTTGGTTAGCCCAAATGACATCCCAAGGAACTCGTAATGACCATACCGAGTCCTGAAGGCAGTCTTCAGAATATCCGACTCCCCAATCTTCAATCGATAATAGCTTGAATGCAAGTCAATCTTTGAGAACACTCTATCACCCTGTAGCTTATCAAATAGGTCATCAATGCGTGGCAATGGATACTTGTTCTTCACCTTAACCTTGTTCACCTAGCGATAATCAATACACATGCGCGTAGAACCATCCTTCTTCTTTACAAACAAGATCGGAGCACCCCAAGGTGATACACTGGGCCGAATAAAATCCTTATCAAGCAACTCTTGCAACTGCTCCTTTAACTTCTTCAACTCTGCTGGGGCCGACCGATATGGTGGAATAGAAATGGGTGAGTACCCGACAATAAATCATAATACCAAAATCGATATCCTTGTTGGGCGGCATGCCCGGAGGATCCGCCATAAATACATCTGGATAGTCCCTCACTACCGGAACTGACTCAACGGTAGGAGTATCAGTACTGACATCTCTCACACATGCTAGATACGCATCACATCCATTTCCAACCATCTGCTGTGACTTAAGGAAAGGCACCACCCTGCTAAGAACATAATCCAAAGTACCTCTCGACTCCAACCGCGGCAAACCTAGCATAGCTAACATCACCGTCTTGGTGTGACAATCAAGAATAGCATGATGGGGCAAAAACTAGTCCATACCCAAGATAACATCAGAATCCACCATATTGAGAACCAATAGGTCGGCTCTGGTCTCAAAACCACCAAGAACAACTAAACACGACCGATACACACGGTCAACAACAATGGAGTCTCCCACAAGCGTGGACACATAGACAGGAGAACTCAAAGAATCACGGGATATACCCAAATATGGAGCAAAGTAAGATGATACATAGGAATAAGTGGAGCCTGAATCGAATAAGACTAATGCATCTCTATGACAACCGGAACAATACCTGTGATAACTGAATCGGATACAACTGCCTTCGTCCAAGTAGGCAGAGTATAACATCTAGCTTGGCCTCCCCCTCTAGGGCGAACTCTACCTGCCCAACCTACACTGCTCGCTGACTGTGCAGGTGGAGTGGCAACTTGTGGGGTAATCACGGCCTGAGAAGCTTGAGGACCCGGTGGAATACACGGGGCTTGAGTAGTCTATGGAGGTGCATCCCTCCTGAGTCTGGGGCAATCCCTTACCATATGACAAGTGTCAACACACTCAAAATAAGCTCTCGGAGGATGTGGCTTTTGACTCGGGCTTGGTCAGCTGGACGGACCGTTAAAAGCACCTTGCGCAGGAGGTGCACTAGACAGTGGCGGTGTATAATGGGCAACCTGAAGCCTTGGAGTGGCCGGAATACCGCTGGAAGCTGGAAGTGCTGAATGAATAGGGTGACTTACATAGCTCCTACCATGACGGGCTGCAACTGGGGCACGGGCACTACTACATGTGGCGGAATCTCGAGGCCTCTTGGCCTCCCTCTCCTCTCTCTCTTAGGCCCACATACCCTCTAATCTCCGAGCGATCTCTACTACCTGCTGGTATGTGATGTCCATCTCCAACTCTCGAGCCATGTTGAATCTGATACCAAGGTTAAGACCCTCGATAAATCGATGAACTCGCTCTCGGACATTAGAAACCAAGGCTGGTGCATGCCTGGACAAATCACTGAACCGGACTGCATACTCCGATACGGTTATAGAACCTTGGTGCAACTGCTCAAACTCCGCGCGTCATGCATCCCTAAGACTCTGGGGAAAAAACTCCCTCATGAGCATCTCTGAGAACTGAGCCCAGGTGAGTGAAGCTGCCTCGGCCGGGCTACCCAACTCATACACTCGCCACCACTGATAAGCCGCTCCTTTAAGCTAGAACATAGTGAAAGCAACATGTTACGACCCATATCCACACGTGTTAATTCATGCCATATGTTATTTAACATAAATCCAAGAAGTAATTATCTTTGAGATGACAAGAAGTTAATTCTATTGGTCTTAAGTGATATAAGGGTGTACAAGGGTGATTAACAAGTATTAGGAGTTAGACGAATCAAGGATGTTGTAACTCATATTTTTGGGTAAACCTAGAGGTGCTTAATACACTCAAGAGGTATTTTTTAAGGTATTTGAATCATATAATATCCGTATCATAAGTCTTGAAGTCAAACGAGTTATGAAACAAAAGTCGACAAAAGTTATCACAACTTAGGTTCATAATTTTACTTAAACATTAGGTCAAATGTTTCTAAGCTTTTCTCCCAATTTACAAGGAATTACGGGGTGATCTACCTATCAAATTAAAGATATATGAGTCTAGTTTCCAAATCATTAAACTGTTTGTCAATACAATCTCAGATTATAGAGATAATTGTATTTCCGCAAACCCGCGCAGATTGGTAGGTGACAAGTAGGTGCATCACCTTCTTGCCAAAATTAGAGGACAAAATTAAAAGTCCCAAAGTCGGCCAAGAGAGGACTTTTAAGGGATTATAAACTCATTTATTTTACCCTTATGTCAGACCTTCAAAACCAAATTGAACCCCTGCAACCCCTCCCCAAAAATCCCACACAAACCCTAATCGATTTTTCCTCTCTTTCAAGTTCTAATTGGGGGTGAAATCTAGAGTTTGAAGAACCAAGGAAAGGGCTGAGTTATACAACAAGTAAGGTAAGTTTAATTCTCTCTTTCATACATTCTTTTTCTCCTGTGAATTCATGGTAATTCGTTCTATGCATGTAAGAACTCACGGGACGGTGATCGGAAGCCGTGAGTTCGAGTTATTCACTTGTAGCGGACTATTTTGTGGACTGTTTTGTGGAGTTTTGGAGGAATAAGGGTGTGGAGAAACACCATATAGATTTAGGGTTGTGGGCTGATAGTTCTTCGTAACATTTCCGGGTCGTTTGACACGACTACTGTGGCCATCGTATGTATGAAGTGATTAGCTTGTGCGTGGACTATTTTGGGAGGAATAATATGATTATTATTGATGTTGTTTGGGTTTTTTGGTGATTGTTTTGAATTGTGTGAAGTCATATATATAGGGGAGGTGCTGTCCGTTTCATTGTAAAATAGGTTGTGGTCGATACATAATAGTTATGACGGTTAAATGATAACGATAGTATCGTTTCACTTATTGTAGACTAAGGAGTTGTGATAGTTGCTTGAGATTGGGGCAGTATATACAAGGTATGTGAGGCTATCCCTTTCCTTCTTTTGCACGACTCTGATGGTACATGATGTAATGAATGAGCTTCCAAAGAAACTCTACTCTTAGAAGCTAGCAGTACTTGCATTGTTTCCCCTCTTATGGAACGTTTGATGTTGCTTCTCTTGTTCTTATGTTATCAATGTTGTTGGTACTTCCTGATTCTTATAATGTTCATGGTGAAGAGTTAGTCCTAATAACGTGTACAGAGGATACCAACCTTACGTCACTCCAAAAGGCTTAGAACGTATTTTCATGAGTCGAGCATGCATTGTATATGTGTATCTATTTTACTCTACCGAGCTGCGCTATAGTCGGTCGAGTATGGCACTTATTGTGAAACTACTGATCAGTTGGGTTTTACCGAGCTCCACGTGGCCGGGTACGATTCTACCGAGCCTTATGATGGCCGGGTACGCCCGGGTATGATATGATNCCCTAATCGATTTTTCCTCTCTTTCAAGTTCTAATTGGGGGTGAAATCTAGAGTTTGAAGAACCAAGGAAAGGGCTGAGTTATACAACAAGTAAGGTAAGTTTAATTCTCTCTTTCATACATTCTTTTTCTCCTGTGAATTCATGGTAATTCGTTCTATGCATGTAAGAACTCACGGGACGGTGATCGGAAGCCGTGAGTTCGAGTTATTCACTTGTAGCGGACTATTTTGTGGACTGTTTTGTGTTGCTGTTGGGCTGCATGTTTTACTACTGTTTTGTGGAGTTTTGGAGGAATAAGGGTGTGGAGAAACACCATATAGATTTAGGGTTGTGGGCTGATAGTTCTTCGTAACATTTCCGGGTCGTTTGACACGACTACTGTGGCCATCGTATGTATGAAGTGATTAGCTTGTGCGTGGACTAGTTTGGGAGGAATAATATGATTATTATTGATGTTGTTTGGGTTTTTTGGTGATTGTTTTGAATTGTGTGAAGTCATATATATAGGGGAGGTGCTGTCCGTTTCATTGTAAAATAGGTTGTGGTCGATACATAATAGTTATGACGCTTAAATGATAACGATAGTATCGTTTCTCTTATTGTAGACTAAGGAGTTGTGAAAGTTGCATAGCTTGAGATTGGGGCAGTATATACAAGGTATGTGAGGCTATCCCTTTCCTTCTTTTGCACGACTCCGATGGTACATGATGTAATGAACGAGCTACCAAAGAAACTCTACTCTTAGAAGCTAGCAGTACTTACGTTGTTTCCCCTCTTATGGAACGATTGACGTTGATGTTTCTTCTCTTGTTCTTATGTTATCAATGTTGTTGGTACTTCCTGATTCTTATAAGGTTCATGGTGAAGATTTAGTCCTAATAACGTGTACAGAGGATACCAACCTTACGTCACTCCAAAAGGCTTAGAACGTATTTTCATGAGTCGAGCATGCATTATATATATGTATCTATTTTACTCTACCGAGCCGCGCTATAGTCGGCCGCATACGACATCTATTGTGCAACCACTGATCAGTTGGGTTTTACCGAGCTCCACGTGGCGGGGTACGATTCTACCGAGCCTTATGATGCCCGGGTACGTTTTTACCGAGCCTATCACGGCCGGGTATGATATGATGATGATGATGGCCACAGAGGTGTATGTTTTAAAAGCTTATGTATATATACATGTGTATCATGCATTTCATGTCAGTAGCCCTCAGAGGTACCCAGATGTTACAGGTTGTATATTCTCTATCCCTGCGTACATTACTGTTCGTACTTATGGTTCCCTGCCTTACATACTCAGTACTTTATTCGTACTGACGTCCTTTTATATGTGGACGCTGCATGACGTGCTGCAGGTCCTGATAGACAGTCAGGTGCAGCTCTCCCACCACAGTAGGCTGTCCAGTTCAACGGTATTGGCGAGATCCCTTCTCCGGACTTGTCGTGGTTTGGGTATGCATTTTTGTAATAGACATTATGGGTATGTCGGGACCCTGTTCCGGCTATGTTGCAGTACTTATGTTCCTTTAGAGGCTCATAGATAGGTGTCGACTCATCTATAGTTTGGTATGCCTTGTTGGCTGGTTTTGTTGTATAGTCTTTCATGGTAGCGTGGTAGCTCGTACCTTATATATAGTTTCTTGATTGTCTGGTCATCCCATGTTATGTATATTCATGCCATCATATTTTATTGTTGGTTGTCCATGATCCATGTCTACCATTTATATTGATCTCGTAGCCCAAAAAGATAATAAAGAAGGTTAGATAAAATGTACGTTGGTGCTCGGCAAGTATGGTCGGGTGCTAGTCATGGCCCTCCAGTTTGGGTCGTGACAAACTTGGTATCAGAGCCAGTCTGTCCTAGGGATTGTCTAGTAGAGTCTTGATTATGGATGTGTAGCGCGCCACATTTATAATCAAGAGGCTACATGACATCTAGGGTTGTTACCTTCTTC
The DNA here is from genome assembly GCA_002018475.1 of Nicotiana obtusifolia. Taxonomy (NCBI): domain Eukaryota; kingdom Viridiplantae; phylum Streptophyta; class Magnoliopsida; order Solanales; family Solanaceae; genus Nicotiana; species Nicotiana obtusifolia. The sequence continues at coordinate 103,658 of MCJB01016902.1, forward strand.
CTAAATCTAGATCGTTCGTAGAGTTGAGTCGTAAGTGTTCGTCTCTAATATTCACCTTGTTTTCTTTCGGCGATGCCTTCGACTAGAAAGCAAACAATTAGTAGACGGCTTGATATAGCTGCGGGAGAGGGTACCAGTCAGGTGCCCCAAGACAGAGCAGGCCAAAGTGAGGGTCAGAGCGAGATGCTGTCTCATACGTCATCTACTCTGTCTCCACCAGAGGATATTAGGAGGCACCCAGCACCTCCAGTTCCTCCGTCCGGCACTACAGACCAGGATATGCGGAGTGCTTTGCAGTTATTGACTAGCTAGGTAGCTGCTCAGGCTCAGAGGCAGAATACAGGTGCTGCTGATAAACTAGTTAGTACGAGAGTTCGTGATTTAATTAATTTAGACCCTCCAGTGTTTACCGGATTAGACCCCAAGGAGGACCAGCAGACTTTTATTGACCAGGTTCATCGTACACTGCGGGTTATGCATGTTAGTGATACAGAGGCAGTAGAGTTGGCTTCTTATCGGCTACGGGATTTAGCGGTTCTCTGGTATGATAGTTGGGAGAGATCCAGGGGTTCGAACGCTGCTCCAGCTGTGTGGAAGGAATTTTCTGAGGCCTTTCTTCGTCACTACTTGCCAGTTGAGATACGACGAGCTAGAGCTGATAAGTTCTTGAACCTTAGACAAGGTAATATGAGTGTGCGAGAGTACAGTATGCAGTTTGATTCTTTAGCAAGGTATGCTCCCCGTATGGTGGCCGAGATGAGTGATAGGGTTCATTTGTTCGTGAACGTGTTGGGACCACATCTGATAAATGAGTGCACGACAGCCTCCTTGGTAGAGGGCATGGATATTTCCCGTATTCAGGCTTATGCCCAGACCCTAGAGGATCGTAAGCGCCAGCAGAGGGCAGATAGGGAGCAGGATAGGGGCCAGCATAAGATGGCAAGATTTGCAAGGTATTCTGATGACTTTAGAGGCAGCGTCAAGCCCCAGTCTTTGAGGAGTTCGGCGCCACCTGTAGCTAGTGCTCCTCCACCGTTTCAGAGACCTCGATATGATCGATTTACCTATTCTGGTCCAGGTCAGAGTTCGCGGGCATCAGGCTCGCAACATCACAGGGATACTAGTCAGACGAGACCCCCAACACCATGTTGTGATCAGTGCGGCAAGGCCCACTTTGGACTGTGCCGTCGAGGTTCTAATGCATGTTATTCTTGCGGACAGCCTGGCTATATGATGCGGGACTGTCCTATCAGAGGAGGTGATGGTATGGCTCAGCTGACTGGATCTGTGTCTGGTTCTTCCTCATCAGTTCGACCTCCAGCACAGAGTTTTCAGCAGTCGACAGGTTGTGGTAGAGGTAGAGGTGCAGGGCCGAGTTCGAGTGGTGCTCAAAATCGAACCTATGCTCTAGTAGGTCGACAGGATCTCGAGTCGTCTCCAGATGTTGTTACACGTATATTGTCTGTGTTTTCTTATGATGCATATGCGCTGATTGATCTGGGATCTACATTATCATATGTTATACCTTTTGTGGCTAATAAGTTTGGCATTGAACCTAAATTGATAAGTAAACCCCTTGCGGTATCTACTCCAATATGAGATTCTGTGATTGCTAGAAGGGTATATAGAGTTTGCACTATGACGATTTGTACTCGACAAACCTCGACAAATTTATTTGAGTTAGAAATGGTTAATTTCGATGTGATAATGGGAATGGACTGGTTAGCCTCATGCTATGCAAATGTTGACTGTCGTACGAAGATGGTTAGGTTTCAATTTCCTAGTGAACCCATCACTGAATGGAAGGGGAATATTGCTACACCGAAAGGTAGGTTTATTTCCTATCTTAAGGCAAGGAAAATGATCTCAAAAGGTTATATTTATCATCTTGTTCGCGTTAGGGATGCGAAGGCGAAGCCGCCTACTCTACAATCAATCCCCGTGGTCAATGAATTTCCAGATGTTTTCCCAGATGAACTCCCATGCCTTCCTCCTGAAAGGGAGATTGAGTTTAGCATTGATATGTTGCCTGACACTCAACCGATCTCTATCCCTCCATACAGAATGGCCCCGGCAGATTTGCGAGAGTTGAAGGCGCAGTTGAAGGACTTGCTGGATAAGGGCTTCATTAGGCCTAGCACTTCACCTTGGGGTGCGCCAGTCCTATTCGTGCGGAAGAAAGATGGGTCGTTACGGATGTGTATCGACTAACGACAGATGAATAAGTTTACTATAAAGAACAAGTATCCACTTCCAAGAATTGACGACCTTTTTGACCAACTCCAGGGTGCCAAGTATTTCT